>QANT01003323.1:0-38913 GCA_003254885.1 Purshia tridentata | reverse complement strand
TTGGACCTTAGTAAAAAATAAAAAAGTATTAAAGTGTTAGTCTAAGAGAAGAAAAAAAATTGGACTGGCCTGTAAATCACCTTATAATTTAATACCTTTTTTTTTTTTTTTATAATCACTGACATATATGTATATATTTTATGTACCTAACATGTTTTTACATACACGAATACGATACATGCATACGTCTTTGCATGAAAGTTTTGACGACTGCTTAGTAGCCATTGTTGATGATTTGTGGCCATCCGATAGGGTTAACAAATTTGAATGAAATCTTCCTGCCGTTTTGATTGTTAGGTAAGAGAGAACAAACACATTCCAAATCATGAGGATGTTTGATGGGCAACACACACCACACAAAGAATGCACGTGCCACCAGGCCTCGTTACCTTTGTCGGTTGGGGGTTGTTTCTAACAAGCCATCGCTCAAGCACGTGATGTTCAGCTACCCTCTTTTCTCTCACTCTTATATAAATACAACCTCTACTTCAAACATTTTTGTCACACACTCTCTTCTGCAACACCACCACTACCACTTTCCCAGCCACCTCTTTGATCTTTCTTGACGATCAGAAAAATGGTGACCGGCGAGGAAGTTCGCAAGGCTCAACGAACAGAAGGTCTGGCCACCGTGCTCGCTATCGGGACAGCAACCCCTCCCAATTGTGTGGACCAGAGCACATACCCTGACTACTACTTTCGTATCACCAACAGTGAGCACAAGACTGAGCTTAAAGAGAAATTCCAGCGCATATGTAAGTCATCATTTCTTCTCCATTTTCTTCATCACCTTCATTTGTCTGCAAATATGTTGTTAGATTCAAGAAACTTGGACATAGCATGATATTGATTGATATATATAGTTCTATATATATATATATATATATATATATATATATCTGTTAATATGACAATATGGAAATTAATATTGTGAATATGCTCAAGTAGGGCTGGGCAACCGAGCTGAATCAAACCAAAACTAGGTAACCGAGTACCGAACTTGGTGTCCCGGTCAGCCACTTATACCAATCGATACTGAAATCGAGCTCTGGTAAACCGAACTCCAGTTTTATTGAGAATTCGGTACTGTTTGGCCCGACTAGGGCTTTTTATCAAAAAAAGTTGGGTCAAATTTTGGGCCACATTACGCCTCAATTTGGAACAAAAAAGCTCCAATTTGGAAACCTAATTCGAAACCCCAATTGAAAATTTAAAACCCTAATTTCAATCTCAGATCAGAAACGAAACATTTACCTTGGTGGATGGAGATGGTGAGTCTAGTGGGTAGTGGCGACTTCACTCTTGAGAGACAGAGAAGAGGGAGAGATCGAATGAGAGATAGAGAGCGAGAAACAGAGAGCGAGAGACAAAGAGTGAGAGACGGATTAGCAAAGAAGAAGAGAGATAAGGTTTGTGTTTGTGAGGTTGGTTTCGGGCCTTCGGCGCAGAGAGAGAGTGAGTATGTGAGTCTGTGACTTTGAGAGTGTGGGTGAGGTTTCAGGCAGAGAGAACTCAGAGAAGAGAGGTTGGTGAGACACAAAATGAATGAGTGAGGACAACATAATCTAGAGCAATTTTTTTCACTTAATAGTTGTGGCAGTGGGTGTTTTAATAGTCATTCATACTTTGTAGCAGTTGTGTCACATCAAGGAATTGAAGCATTTTTCATACCCAAAAAAAGAAAAGAAAAGAATAGTAAGTACTAATTGGAAAAGGAAACCACCAATAAAAAAACGAACAAAAGATTTCCATGCAATCCTTGAAATTGCATGGCTACAGCTTTGGTGATTTTTGTATTATTTTCTATGCAAACCTTATGATTGCCTAACACAATAAAGCAGTGGGTCATTTGTGTTCAGACCTGCACATGTGTGTGTGTGTGTGAATACATGTGGTAACTTTCAATATTAAGGCCTTCTACTATGGTAAAGTCATTTTTTGATAGCCAAATGCCATTTTGAGTGTGTGAATAGTATTTTTTGAGTATTATAGTTCTTTTACATGATGTATGCTGAGCATCACTTAGAATTGTGTATTTTAAGGCCTTCTATTATGGTAAAGTCATTTTTTGATAGCCAAATACTATTTTGAGTGTGTAAATAGTATTTTTTGAGTATTAGTTTTACTATGGTACTGATATTTATATTTGAGTATCAGAATTTTAAATCTAATTAAATTATGCCTAATATTAATTAAATATTGAAAAAAGTTATACAATTTATTATATTTTAAGAAGATCTTTAATTTAAGGTCAATATTGAATATATTTGAATATTTCATTTGTTTATCTAAATTAAAATTTCTTTATTTTCTTATCCAAAAATAATAAACATAATATTATTTATTTATTTTGTGATGGGTACACACAAAAAACATATAAAGAAAACCAAATACAAACAACTAAAGTTTTTTAAGTATTCAAACATGTGGACCCAAGCCATTTGGGTATCACTTTTTCTTACCCTCAAATTTGGGTTTCAATATGGCAATCAACCCAAAATGACTATCACAATCCGGTGCATAGCGGAGAAGTTATGGCCAAATGTTAGCCATTTTGGCTTTTGGCTATCAAAATTCCGGTGCATAGTGGAAGGCCTAAGTGATTTTAATTTTAGATGAATTAGGGTTGCCCTGCCTGCACGATGCAGTTAGCTTAATTTTAAACTCTCCTTTTTTCTTGTAATAAAAAAAAAGTGACTTAATTTTAAGGATAAGAGAGTGACAATACATTTAATACTTGGGTTTAGTACAAGGTTTAAAATTAATAAATATTGAAGTAGATCTAACTCTTACATATATTGTTGATTTAACAAAATGTTGAAAATCACTAAACATAGAAGGCAATCTAACCCTTAGATGTATTGTCCTACAAATTAGTCCTTTAGGTGAGCATTTTTGAAAGTATCACTTATACTAGAGACACTACTATTCTCATTTTAAGTTACCACTTTACCACTAATATAACACATGGAAAAAGATCTCCTATCTTTTTTCTCTCCCTACATACTCTTTGTCTTTACTATATTTTCAATGGCTAATATTTTAATCCGCTTTGAGAAAAATAAGCAAGATATCACTTTTTTTACATATTATAAATAAATGAAATTCATAATAAAACTAATTATGAACAAATTGTCACATCAATAAAAAATTGGAATAATAAAAAATACTTGTAGTACTACTCTAGTAGCTCGAATTGCGTTCCCAAACTCAAATTCTTCCTTTTCCCTTTTGTTTTTTTTTGTTTTTGCTATGATTGCTTAATATTTCTTGATGGGAGGTGGTGGTGGGTGGGTGGGGTACATGAAGTGGATTTATATGGAAGGCAGTACCATACAACCATGTCATAATGACAATAGTCTAATAAATCATGAGGGCATTTTAACAATTAGTTGCTATTGGATTATCAATTGGGGCCTACTTGACCCTGCATTTTTGAATCTTTGAACATGCATTGGCTAAAATATTAGGATCTTTTGGTTGCTGCTAATGTGGACCAAGGCCAAAAACCCAATGAATAGAGACCTTTTAGGTTGGAGCTGCAATGGAACCCTCTACAACTATAAGGGGGTTACTGTTACCACCACCATGTATGCACCATAATGAAGCTGCACATTATAGTGCATAGTGTTTAGTTCACCCCACCACCACCAACACTCCACCAGTAACAAATTTGAACCTTTCTTCTCTCTTTCTTCTTTGCAAAATCATATCATCATCAACTCATCAATATTGGACAATTTTGGTTAGAATATAAAACTGGAATTGCTATAAAAGGAGAAAATTTACAATTATATCCCTTTGGTTAATTTGGCTATGACATTGCACTTTGTTTCACCCTAGGAGGGACAAGGGTTTGTATTTTGACAGCTCCTCCTGCAGTTTTTGTAGCCGTTTTAAGGGAAAATCTGACAGTAGGTAGACAATTGCCAAAGATTTTTCCACTTTTGACAGTCTTACCATTTGCATATATCTCTAGCTTTACTCTTAAAAAAACGCAAAAAGAAAAGTGATGAGAGGAAATGAAAATTCATGTTTGATGTGTGGTTTTGAAAGATGAAACATCTTATGCAACAAAAACCAAATCCAAAAGCCAGCCAAGGCCTCCATATCGTTTCTTTTTGACAGGCTTCTGGATCTGGTTCTAGTACTATTACTACTATTCCTACTCCAAGATGTAGTCTACTCACATCTCACAAAGTATTGTATACACACAACTACTACTGTTGCATTTTTATAGCAGACCTCATGCCATTTTTTATGATCACATTTGCCTTTTCTGATTGAAAAGGGCAAAACAGATTTCATCTTCTTCACCAACTATTTCTTTCACTCTCCTTTTGTTTTTTTTTTTTTTTTTTTTTTTTTNTTTTTTTTTTTTTTTTTTTTTGTCTTTGTGATGTATTTAATCATGACTTAAGGTGAGAATATTGCTAGCTCCCCATGAATTGTTTGTAATGCTATAACTGCTAAATGTTCTTCTTGTATGCTCTTAATCATCAAAAATTTGATTCAGTGTCAAATATATATGAGACTTATGAGTACCAACAATGGCTTAATTCTCGAAGATTTCTTGGAAGGAAGGAAGTCACATGACTTAGCCAATGATTAATTACTGGCAATAACTTTCGACTAAAGGCTACTGACGCCATTAGTATAAGTGAGGTTAAGAGATTTTTTTTTTTTTTTTNTTTTTTTATTTTTTTTTTGGTCACAGGACTCACACTGTCATCTGAATAACTGATTAATTAAGATGGATTATTGTATGAATGTGTGTCTAAATTGATAGTCTAACAATGTCTTATATTAGATATTAGACAAAAAAATATATTAATTACATGTGAGACTTGCTAGAAGACACATATATCTAACTTCATTTGTAAATTATATACGAAAAAAAACACACACACACACACACAAAAAAAAGAAAGAGAAAATGAATTTCTCATTTGCCCATATCTAGCTCAAAGCCTGAAGAACTGTATATATTGGATAGCCACAAAAAACTGCTTCAGCAGCTTCAGAAAAGGAACAGATCAAAACTGTATTGAAATAACAATAGTAACGAATTGATGATCCAGAAAAGAATATGAGAAGAAATGCATAAGGAGAGAGCAGGTGCACTGTGGCAGAATTGACCCATCCATGGATGCAATATGCTACAACGAAAAATTATCTTATGTGATCGTAATGACATTACGTGACATAATGAGATAATATTATCAATTCACTTATAAAATAATATGTGTACGATTTTAAAGATATTTTTTACGGTCTAAGACTTTAAAAATTAATGATTATATACATGTTAGAATTTAAGTAGATTAATAACATCGTAGTATTTTCAACATAAGAGAATTAAGGGTTGATATTCACTTATAAAATAATATGTGTACGATTTTAAATATATTTTTTACAGTCTAAGACTTTAAAAATTAATGATTATACACATGTTAGAATTTAAGTAGATTAATAACATCACTTCATCATGTCACGTGATATTCCAATCACGTACACAATAAATTCTCCACTACATGATGTTAACGTAGTATTTTCAACATAAGAGAATTAAGGGTTGAAATATTACATTATGAGATCCTTACTTTTTTATGTTGAGATACCATGGCATGTTGATCTCTATTGTAGTTGAGCTACTTTCAACATGTCGTGTATTGTGTGTATATATATATATATATATATATATTTTTGTGGAAGCTTATTTGTAATAATAAAAAAAAGAACAGAGCATATTAAATAATATAAGAAAATATTAATAAGGATCGAACCATAATGAATGCTGGTGGTGAGCATGTGTCATTGTTAATTGTTATGGTAGTTTCCTTGTTCCATAGTTGGGTTAATATGTGTCAGATCAGAACTCAGAACACACACTCTTATTTTATTCCTTTAACCTTACGGTCCTTACCCATTAAATTATGAACCATCACCCTCCCAACATTCCCAATAAACTAAGAATCCTCTACAAAAGATCGATTTAATGGTCTGTACTATACACGTCCACATGAAGAAAACACATAAAAAAATTTTAATTATTTGATGTCTTTTAATTTTTTTTGTTTGGCCAAGAGATGTCTTTTAATTTTATTCTGAAATAAATAATCCTCTACTAAATGCATCTAAGATTTCTAGAGTACGTCCTTTTTGTTTTAGAAAAAGTTATCTTTGTCTTTGTTTATGTCTCGAAAGTATTTGCAAGTTGTATTCTTGTTGACTAATTATCAATTACTTTATATGATTGGTTAATTAATTGTGTCAACTTATGAATTCTCTATAATTAGCTAAAAATTAAAATTTATCTCTCTTCATTTTATAAACTCAACCCGCCATTTTTGTATATATTATCATCTCAAAATGGACTTTGAGACATTACAGGTTGAAATTATTTGAATTAACACACACATATATATATATATATAATAAGCTAAAAGTTTAAAACGAAACCCCTTTATTTATAAATTCAATCCATGACTTATATATTATCATTTCAAGATAGACCTTAAACTTTAGAAAGTGGATATTGAGACGTGGCAGGCCTTTTCAACTTAGGATTAAGCTAAATATGAACCATTTTTATTACCCTCTCAAGTGTTTTGGTTTGATAAATATGGTTCATATATATAGGTGGTGGCAGTAGTGTCACTCTCACACTTGATGATTAGCACACAAATAATCTGTGCATGGTGCACGTTCAAGTAATGGGATATACAGAATTACAGATACACCCCTTTATACATTATTGAACTTTATTAATTGAAACTTTGAAACAATGTCCCCAACAACAAAGCACCCAACATTGAGAATTTGAGATTGGTGGAATTATAGGCAGCAATATTAGAGAGCATGCGGTGCAAAATGTGCAACCTTGGAATGTGTTATACTATTATATATGTAATTATGTATGTGGAACTTGGGCCCCACCACACGCACTCTCCTCCTCCTCAATTCGCCAAAACATTTACTTGGGAAACCCCCCCAACCCACCGCCCCCCTCTTCTTCTATTCTCAAATATCCCTCTTTTTTGTCCCACAATTAAACACTACATAGTGCAATTTTTTATTTGGTGAGAAAACAAAACAAAGGTTGCCCATATATCATAGTATCATAGTATCCCATGTCGTCCCTAATCTACTATATCTTTTTAACATGAAAATGGGCAAAAATCCAAACCACTTTGTACCAAAACAAAACAAGCCCATGCTCCCACAAACCCATCTCTACCTAGCTCACTTTAATTATTATTTCCTTGTGGGAGCAATGATTTGATGCATTTATTGTATTGTGGAATTTTGTGAGCATGCCACCAAAACCATCCATATATATATGAAGAGATATTACTACTCATAATCACAGCATCTTCTCTCATGAGTCATAATTTTGACTCATTGCCCAAGATCCAAGGCAAGTGGTCCTCTCCCTTTTGAGTTCTTTCACCTCATGCTCCATGTCAAATACATGGCGTGCAAACTTACAATTGTATATTGGAATATCAATTTTTTAAATAGTCTTGGTTTCGATCTCATGCACGGGCATTGCATTTTTAGTTCTTGTTTATCATTGTGAGTTGAGCATAACTATAACTATTTGAAGCAGAGTAACAGTTTCGTTGTTGGGTCGTGTTTTGCTAATTTATAGCATAATAAAAAAGATAGCACAAACGCTCACACCACAACATGTTGTGTTGGTTTACCCAATTTATTTATTAAAGGGTGACAAAACGCGATATGAGTAGTGCTTGAACTTTAATTTGGGAGGGTTATTTTCTAATTTAATTAGTACTATATATCATGTCGTTGCCAAAATTACTATTATGCGTGAGTTTATAATTTTTTTGGTAGAGCATTGCATCCAATATATGCAATGAGAGTTGAATATTGTGACTTTTCACGTCCTTCTTCAAGAGAAAAATTTTCTTGTAACAATTATATGCATGCATTTTGTGTCTCTATCTCTCTTAATATGCGATAAGTTACATTACGAGAAAGATATCCGGTGATAAGTAAGTTTTTCTCATTTTATTTAGTCCAATCTCGTTAGATTACATGTTATTATTATATAAAAGAAAATGCTTATTGCCCCTACACATTTTCTTAAGTTTTGATTCTTAACTTAGGTGACATCAATTTATTTGACATGGTTTATCTTATTGTTTCTTAATTTATTTTTATTTTTTATAAAATTTAACATATGAATGCTATATAAATGTTGAAAAAAGATAATTGAAAAAAAGTGTTGGACAAATAGTATGAAGCTATTCGTGAGCCCTACCTCCTAATATACCCTTTTCTTTCTTTAATAATTATCAACTAAACTGATCAAGTGAATTTACCATGAATCTAGTTTAAGGATAGTTTGTGAAGGGACCCCCTGAAAGAGAGGTCAATGGTCATAGTAGTGGACAGTCTCAACTGACCGTTGATCTCTTATAATCAAGTATTGAAGTTGAGGTCACAAGCAAATCTGAAACGTGGGTTTGGGCTTGGGGACGAGCTAACAAGGGAAGTACAACACCTAAGCATATCAAACAAACAGACTGTACACCTTTCTACCTAATTGGATGGTCAATTGACTCAATTTAATAATGAAAATAATAGTTAATAATACGATCAATAATCAAACCCAACCCACCACCAATCACAACCGTCCAAAATAGATTGAGTGGGTATTGATCAGATTCAGTTGATTTCCCACCATCAACATGTACTGGGAGTGGGACCCAGTTCTCCTCCAAGTCCAGGATGTCATTATAGACAATCACTGCTCCTTGTGTGTTTTATTTGTCCTGTTGAGTATTGCCCCACAAATCCAACAACACCATATCCATAAGTACGTACTTGGAGTTGGACAACCCATGAGGACCATATCAGCCTCTGCATTTCGTATACATCATCATTAAACCTTTGAAACCATTGGCATTCTTTTTTTCTTTTCTTTTTTCTATTCTTGTTTGTTTTGTGGGAATAGAAAATTATGATTAACATCTTATTAGGTAATGTATTTATTTAGGTAGTTTATATTTTGTGGCAATCTTTGTTATTTGATGTACTCAACGATTTTGACTAACAACTACGACCATTTAAGATGCCATATGATTTGACTGTGAAAATTACTCTATAATAACAATACCAATATATATCATCATACAATTTTATATATTTTTATGTAAAATTCAATATCATGTTTTATTCATGTTTGCTACATCCTATAATAATATAGCATCTAAGATTAAGAAATTTTTTTCCATCAAATGACATTTTTATATGAAGGCTAAACTATTTCTCACTACCCCTTTGTATCACATTGTTTTTATACAATTTCTCATTATACACCTTCAACATTCTCAAATTACTCAAATTAAAGAAAAAATGAACAAGAAAACCAAACTCATCCTGCTACCCACCCTTGCCCTCTTCACTCCATTATATATCCTGCTGCCTCATTTTGTACAATCTATAATGTATACTATTATACACTAGAGAAAACTTGTGTATAACATAAATATACCAATACATTTTTACAATAAATAATCACATCACCAATGTGAGGTGAACTTACGAGAGTAAAGAAGTATATATTTAAGTGCAATCCATCGTATCTTACGAAACATATGATACGGATTGACCTATGTAACGGTGGTTGCCAAATCGTATCACATTAATTTTGTGGTCACTTTTCTATTATAAAAATATTTATTAGCACATTTATTTTTTGAATTATAGTTTTTTTATATTTTATCTCCTTAAGGTTTATTATCTCATTTACCACCTATAAATTTTATTTGTGTCTAACATAATTTAAAACTATTAAGTTTGTGAATTCTACCGTTAACAATTCAAACGATGAATGTATAAATTTGAAGATTTTAGATTATATACATATATGAGACACAAATGAAACTTATACGGGATAAATTAAAATAATAAACTTTAAATAAATAAAGTGAGACAAAATTAAGAATAAATATGTAAATAAGCTTTCTAAAAATAAAAATAAAAAAGAAAGAAGGATTTGGGCTCCATGATGAAGTGAGATGAAGTGAATCAGAGCTGAATGGGGGTGCAAACTCCAAACGCAGAAGAAAAAGCAGAGGAAAGGAGGGGTAGGGGTGGACCCGGGAGACCCGTCTCATCCCAAGAATCGAGCGTTACAGGCTTTAGTAGTCTTTAGACTCTTTACCAACGCATTAAGCCAAGCCATGGTGCAAGCTTGTGGTTGTGGGTGCACATATAAAATAAAGCTAAAGATTAAAGCTTTGTACACTTCAAAATCAGAAAATATATATATACAGAGAGAGAGAGAGAGAGAGATAGACTACATATACAGAGAGAGAGAGAGAGAGAGATAGACTACACAGACAGAGAGAGAGAGAGAGATAGAGTGGGCAGGAGCACAAATGGAGAAGTCTGCAGAATAGAGGACTGCAAGTTCGAATTATTCTTCTTCTATGTATGATTGCTTTTATAAATACTTAGTGCTCTTTTGGACGCATACCCAACAATTACAATACTCACCAGTACTTTCTCTCGCTCTCTCTCTCTGCCTCTGGTTTTTTTTCTTTTTATAATAAATGGTCTTAGCTACGTCCCCGAGGCTGCGCTGTTAGTCCAGAACACAACCCAAACTGAAGAGAGAGAGAGTGAAAAAGACAGATAAATGGGGTTTTATTAGAAGTTGGAGAGAGAAGCCATATATTTAAAAGCAAAGAAAGAGGGCAGGGCCTCACAAGCCTTTTACACGTGATAAAGAAAACACCAAAAGCACTTGCATGCGTGTATAAAGATTCATCATCATCCGCATCACTTCTACGGTTCTACTTCTCTCTCTCTCTCTCTCTTTCTCTCTCTCTCAATCTGCATCCCCCCACGACCCATCTTTTAAATCCCTTCGCTTTTGGTCCCCTTTTAATCACTTCACGTTCTTTGGCAGCCAAACCTTTCAATCCTCGAGTTTTTTATTTTCAAGACCACAGCTTTTGCCTTTGTTGAGTGAGTGCTTGTTGCTACTTCTCACTTCTCAGTTTTATTCAGCAAAAAAAGAAGTGTGCTTGCTATTGCTATAGCTAGCTAGTTGCTACTCATCACTGCTCAGTTTAAATGGCTGGTTGGTTGTTGTTGGTGAGTCTTCAGCTGCTTGTTTCTTTTCGCTTCTCTTGGACTTCGTGGTGTATTTAATGGACCTTTTCTCTATGCCATTAATTTTGGGTATCCTCCAGATAGTGATTTCACTGCCCTTTTCAATGTTTATTCCTTCTCCTTGGATATGTTCTTAAATTTTGTTTTTTTCTGGGTGTTTTTATTCTACTACTTCTTCAGCAGTCGTATAAGGTCTCAAATCTGTCTACACAATCAATAATCAATATTATTATATTTCAAAGATACACATCTGTTTTCTCCTATGTTTTTATCTGCTTGGGCTTATTCATTTCTTATGTTTTTATGTGATATTTTAACAAATTTTCAGTTCTGGGTCGGAGACACTTAAAACAATGATTTTGTCTCCTGGGTATTTCCATTTTTCGAGTTTCTATTCGTTTACTCACTTATAATATTTTTATTGTTAGTGTCTAGACGATTCATGGTCATTGGGCTGCTTATAGAAGCATCTGGTGGAACACTTGGGTTTTGGGTAATAGTCTGTTTTGTCACTGCATTTATGATATTGATATATATATATATATATATTTTGTTTGAAGTTGCAGAGTTGATATTTTAGCTGCAACCCCTGTTTGGGGTTTCGTGTTCTTTGATCCTTTTGTTTCTTCATTTTTTATTGTTACCGAATGGTTCTGTTTAATTACAAGTCAGAGGAAACTGTAGCTCTTACTTTGTTTGGGTGGATTTTGGTATTCAGTTTTGTATGTATATGTATTTTTTAAGGTGTCAATCAGCTGAAATAGATGTGAATAGTTGGGTTTTCAGTTTTGCAAAGGAATAGTAATGCTTTTCATCTTTAACAAAAGCAAACATTTATGATGAAATCTCATTATTATTTCCATTTCTTCACCGTTTTATGATTTTTCCGGGTCATTTTGACCTGACATGCAATTTTCTTTGTTTGTGTTTGGGACTTTTCCAGTGGAACTAGTTGTAAATCTCTGGGAGAATTTGAGGAAAAGACTTAAAAGAGAAGACAGTGTGTTTTTGTGCCATCTGGTGAAGCAAAAGCTCATTCCTTTTGAACAAGTGCTTGTGCTTTGTATATCAGTTTCAGTTAGCAAACCAACATGCCTATAAGGAAAATGAAAGAGAGCTCAGAGCAACACCTTGTGATAAAAACCAACTTGCAGAACACCGTGTCCGTGAACCCGGTTCAGAAAGCACCCAAGACTGCCCAAAATGGTAAAGGTCCACCACCCCAAGAAACTCACAACCTCAAAACCCATAACCAAACTTCACCTCCAACAAAGAACAGAGGAAGAAGAAGGGGTAGAGGTGGCCGGAAATCCGATCAAGGCGATGTCTTTATGAGGCCGAGTTCACGGCACTGCACCGTGGCGCATGTACCTGCCTCACCAAGCTTGGGTGGTGCTTCTGTAGCTAGTACTACTCCAAATGTGTATGTGGCAAATGGTGGCAACTCTTGTGCCATGGAGATGGGGTTTCCTACTTCTAGCAAGTCTTTAAGTTTTGCCCCCAGGCCTGGGTATGGACAAGTTGGGATCAAGTGTGTTGTAAAGGCCAACCATTTCTTTGCAGAGTTACCAGACAAGGACCTGAACCAGTATGATGTAAGTTATTTTCTTTGAGGGTTTTTATTTTTTATTTAATGATAAAGATATCTATTATTGTGCTGTAAATTGGTGTTTCCATTGTGTCATAAAATTGGACCCGTTAATCTGACATTCAATATGTTTATTTTGTTGTCTTATTTCACATTTGCTGTTGCTTTGCAGAAGAAAGTTGAAAAAGATTACTGTTTTCACCCTGTACTTTTCTTCTAATGGCATTTATGAGATTTAAATTGGGCTTTGATTTAGTTCTAAATGTTTGTTTGCCTTTTCACCATCAGTAATCTGACTATTGCAGGTTAGCATTACTCCTGAAGTTACATCAAGAACTGTGAACAGAGCTATTATGGCAGAACTGGTGAGGTTGTACAAAGAATCTGACTTAGGAATGAGACTACCTGCATATGATGGTAGAAAGAGTCTGTACACTGCTGGTGAGCTACCCTTTGCTTGGAAGGAGTTCAACATTAAGCTCGCAAATGAAGATGATGGAACCAATGTCCCAAAGTAAGGACATTGCCTCCTGTTTCAATTATACTGTGTCTCCCATCTCCGCCTTATCTCTAGACTCAGTTGGATTTTGATAATTTATAACTTCAATGAGAAACAACAAAGAAAGTGAAATAAATTTCCAATTATTTCCCTTGTTATTTTCTATAATATTTTGAACATGTGTTGAGCAATTTGATTTTTTTTTTATTGTATATCCAAATGGAATTAACTATATATTACATGTATATAATATTTCAGAAGAGAAAGAGAATATAAAGTGGTGATTAAATTTGTTGCACGAGCAAACATGCATCATTTGGGCCAGTTTCTGGCCGGTAAGTGTGCTGATGCTCCGCAGGAAGCTCTCCAAATTCTTGACATTGTATTAAGAGAGCTCTCAAACAAAAGGTATTTCTCATATAACTTGTGCATGTGCTACCTTTTGCTGGTGCCGAGATTGAATTTATAATTATTCACCTCCCTGAAAATTTATTTGGTGAAGGTACTGTCCCATCGGGAGATCCTTCTTTTCACCCGACATCAGAACACCACAACGGCTTGGTGAGGGGTTGGAGTCATGGTGCGGATTTTACCAAAGTATAAGGCCTACTCAAATGGGTCTTTCCCTCAATATTGGTGAGTAATTTGCAGTTACTTGAATTTTAAATTGGAAATTACATACAGTAATTCATAAATGATCTCTCTCGTATTTTGTTCCTCAATTTTCACATTTTGCAGATATGGCTTCAGCTGCCTTTATTGAGCCTCTCCCTGTATTAGAGTTTGTTGCCCAGCTTCTGGGCAAAGATGTATTAACTAGGGTATTGTCTGATTCTGACCGTATAAAGGTACATATTCTTAATTATTTGGTGATATCTTGTTCTTCTTTCTTAGTATTTAATCTGGAATATCACTTTTAAATGTCCACCAGATTAAAAAGGCTCTTAGAGGAGTGAAGGTTGAAGTTACACACAGAGGGAGTGTTCGAAGAAAGTATCGAGTGTCAGGATTGACATCTCAACCAACAAGAGAACTTGTGTAAGTTTGAAAAGGTTCTAGCTAAATTTTGCTGGTCAGGTCTATTGGATTTTGTACTTGTACTAGGACAAGTACAAGAACCAAGGTTTGCTCTATTTTTGTCCCTGTTTTCTATGAATTCTTTCCTTTTCCAAGGAATTTTTTTTTTCTCCCGCTTTCTATAGGAAGCAAAGCCAGAAACTGCTATAGTTTATTTTCTTTTCCAGACGATTCTTGGTCAACTTGTGCTAGTGTTTTACTTGCTCACACTATCTTTGTTCAGGTTTCCTGTTGATGAGAACTTGACCATGAAATCAGTAGTTGAATACTTCCAGGAGATGTATGGATTCACCATTCAACATGGACATCTTCCATGTCTTCAAGTCGGAAATCAGAAGAAGGCAAATTATTTACCCATGGAGGTCAGTAATGGTCACTAAAATTATTTAATTACAGTTTCCTTTTCATAATTCTTGTGCATTTACACTTTTACAAAAAGGTTGAATGAGAAGCAAATTTCTGCTTTAACTTTTTCAGGCATGCAAAATTGTCGAGGGGCAACGATATACAAAAAGGTTGAATGAGAAGCAAATTACTGCTCTCTTGAAAGTTACATGTCAAAGACCTAGGGATCGTGAAAATGACATCCTACAGGTAAATTTTATATTTTAATTACATATTGTAGCCTTTCCAGAGAAAAAAGTAATAACATAGTTAAATTTCTTTTTCTCTTACTTTACTCACAAAAAAATATTATTTGTGTTGAAAGTGGCTGATAGATTGATTTATGACCAACTAAGGGTAGAGATAATTTACTTATTTTAGTTTTTGATAGAGATCAAATTAATTATCATGTTTTGATAGCATGGTTCACAGTAGAAGTGAAGTTGATGAAAATAAAATGGAATCATTCAAAGAGTTATGCAATCACATGAGAATCATCTTTTTGGAGCCTCTACATGGGCTGTAAAAAAAAAGAAAAAAAAAAAGAGAAAACCATAAGCGAAATATCTATGAAATATTGCAATTTGATGAGTGTTGTTAATATTATGTAACCTTAATGGTCTTGATTATGCTCATATATAGTAATTATCCTTTTGACTTCGAAACATGACAGACTGTTCAACAAAATGCTTATGACCAAGACCCTTACGCGAAGGAGTTTGGAATCAAAATCAGTGAAAAACTAGCTTCGGTTGAGGCTCGTATTCTTCCTGCCCCTTGGGTAATGCTGTCCCTCTTCATTCCTTTTGTTTAAATGTTTGATTCCGAATATATTCTCATTGTTCACCATCTCACGGATCCCTTACCTGCAGCTAAAATATCATGAAACTGGAAAAGAAAAAAATTGTTTGCCTCAAGTTGGTCAGTGGAATATGATGAACAAGGTACCATACATGGCTAAAGCAATCTTGTTTTTTAAATTGTTTAATATTTTACTAGGCAGCCTTTAGGCTTTTCTGGATTTAATAACTCTATTTTTGTATTTATATGAGTGATTGTCAAATCGCCCATTAAACCAGTTGGGTATTTGTCAGTTTCAGAGTATGATCAACATATACAACTAATTGCCCTAAAAAACTTTTATACTTCTTTTTTTTTTTTTGGCCTGGGAAATTCTTTATACTTCTATGTAGACTACCTTGTTTAAAAATTTTCATTTCATAATTTCATCCAATATTTTTTCAGGCACTGTAAGGGTTTTTTTAGTCATGTATACCTTATATGGCTGCTACTACTGATCTTTTGGTTGCCTGCTTTTCTTGTAATGCAGAAAATGATTAATGGAATGACTGTCAGCCGGTGGGCTTGCATTAATTTCTCACGGAGTGTGCAAGAGAGTGTCGCTCGTGGGTTTTGTAATGAACTTGCTCAAATGTGTCAAGTATCCGGCATGGTATTATTTTAAATCGTGAAAATCTTTCCCCCTTGTCATTTCTGCCTATTTTATATAAAATATTTCGGTTATAATTATTATTCTGTTTTGTAGGAATTTTATCCAGAACCTGTAATTCCAATCTACAATGCCAGGCCTGAGCAAGTAGAGAAAGCCTTGAAGCATGTTTATCATGCATCCATGAACAAAACCAAAGGAAAAGAATTAGAGCTCCTATTAGCTATTTTGCCTGACAACAATGGGTCCCTGTATGGTATGCCATCAATGCCAGTGATTTCACTTGGAACTTTTTACTAAGCTTGAACTTTATTTGCTTCAAATTGACCTTTAAACTGAAGATGTGAACTTGAATTGTATAATTTGTGCTAATATGATTCTGCTGTTTTAGGTGATCTCAAGCGAATATGTGAAACAGATCTTGGTTTAATGTCACAATGCTGTCTCACAAAGCATGTTTTCAAGATCAGCAAACAGTACTTGGCTAATGTGTCCCTGAAGATAAATGTTAAGGTTTGTTCAATTCCCACAATCTTATGAATACACAATCCTACAATATGTCAAAGAAATTGTCAAAATCAATTTAATTTGAAAGAGCGCCAGACTCTGTGTGACTCCATTATGCATGCGTGAAGGAGCTGATTTTTATGACATTCGACTTGAGACAAAGTCACAAGTTTGAGAATGAGAAACCATGCTTTCTCTTTATTTATATCTTTTCAAACACTTGGTTAAAATATTTGCCTCTTGTGTGGTCATTGTAAGCCTTTTCTGTTCATTTGACAATGCAGTTGTAACTAATTCACCATCTTCTTTATCATTTTTGCCCCCAACAATTACTGTAGGCTGATATTTTTTGGACTCGTCCATGGTGCAGATGGGTGGTAGAAACACTGTCCTTCTGGATGCTATTAGCTGCAGGATACCTTTAGTCAGTGATATACCAACCATAATTTTCGGAGCAGATGTGACTCACCCTGAGAATGGAGAAGATTCCAGCCCCTCGATTGCTGCTGTAAAATTCTTTACCACCTGGAACTTCTTTCCGCAATGTATGTTGAGACCTTTGTTGCTAATGGATGTTTGTACTTTTGTAGGTTGTAGCTTCCCAGGATTGGCCCGAAGTGACCAAATATGCTGGATTAGTTTGTGCTCAAGCTCACAGACAGGAACTCATACAAGATTTGTATAAAACATGGCAAGACCCTGTTCGTGGCACAGTCAGTGGTGGCATGATCAGGTATGAGAACTCTACAATCACTTCTTTGGAACTTTCTTAATCTACGGTACTTCAATTTTTAACTCCCAGTTGCTTGTAATATCCTTCTCTCGCCCATAGGCAAGCACACCAATATTCCCCAAAGTCCAAACTCATACAAACCCTTCAATTTGTTCCTTGTATCTTCTGCTTGCATAAATGCTACTCCATGCTGAAAATTGTTGCCAATTTATCTTTATAAGGTGTTAATATTCTATCTCAATATCATATTCTCTTTTGTCCAGGGATCTTCTGGTTTCCTTTAGGAAGGCAACAGGGCAGAAGCCACTGAGGATTATATTTTACAGGTAAATGTTTGTATACCTAGTTCAGTCTATGCCAACTAAATTTGAGATTGGCACTGCATGTTTGTAACAAATACTTGGGTTACCTCTCAACTAGCTTGCTTTGTTCTTATTTTAATGGCAAATTATTCTGAGCAGGGATGGCGTAAGTGAAGGGCAATTTTATCAAGTCTTACTTTATGAGTTAGATGCAATCCGAAAGGTAAGAATTGATTCATTTTGCTTCCTTATCACTAGTATCAGATTGTTGGAGATAAAAGAGGAAATTTTTGTGGCATTGATATGTAATCTTCATACAGGCATGTGCCTCCCTGGAGCCCAACTATCAACCTCCAGTGACTTTCATTGTGGTGCAAAAACGGCACCACACGCGATTATTTGCTAATAACCACAGGGACAGGAGCAGCGTAGACAAGAGTGGGAACATATTGCCTGGTAAAGTTAAATTATTTTGGAAACTTGTATCTGTCATGTTGTACAGACTTATGTACTAAAACAGAGTGTTCTGTGCTCTATAAGTTTATTGCTGTTTTGTTTTCAGGCACTGTGGTTGATACTAAGATCTGTCATCCAACAGAATTTGATTTTTATCTCTGCAGCCATGCTGGTATTCAGGTAGAGAACTGTATTCATCTCTCTCTCTCTCTCTCTCTCTCTATCTATTTGAGGAGACTTTAAAAATGATACATAGTATAGCACACTTCACGCTTAGAAAAATCACTTTCACAATCAAGTGAGGCATGTGATGGTTGAAGGCAAAGTGGCTGAGGGGATAAAATATCTATTAGAGCCTTAATTTTGTAAAATACTTGGTTTATTCCAAACTAGGGAAAGTTCATTCTCCTTTCTTTAGGCACAGATTTTGCTGCATAGTTATAGGGTGAAGAACAAGATGCTATGATAATGGTGACAATCATAAATAAGATATTGTAATACAATTATAGACTTTTATTTTATGGCCCGACTTAACATGTTTCTTTAGTTTCGGTTTATATTTCTGAAATTCTTGAAAACTGAATGTATAAATTTTTATCTTATATGGCAGGGGACAAGTCGACCAGCTCATTACCATGTTCTCTGGGATGAGAATAATTTTACTGCTGATGGAATCCAGTCATTGACAAACAATCTTTGTTACACATATGCGAGGTGCACGCGCTCTGTGTCTGTTGGTAAGCCATTGTTCTTCCTCATAACATTGCTCGTGAAAAATTATCTGCTCAGCCAAAAGATACAAAACCATGACAGACTATAAGATTCTAGCTGCAAGAAGTTCTGACCAAATCTGTGGCTCATTTTTCAGTTCCTCCGGCATATTATGCACATTTAGCTGCTTTCCGTGCCCGGTTCTATATGGAGCCAGATATGCAGGAGAATGGCTCTACTGGTCATTCAGCTAAGGGTACACGGGCTGCAGGAGAGTCTGGAGTCCGGCCATTGCCAGCCTTGAAAGAGAATGTAAAGAGAGTAATGTTTTATTGTTAGAAGTGGAAGAGGGAGGATTGATGGCTTGGTTGCTGAGACAGTGAGACGAGCTAGGTAGCCAGAAAAGATGCATTCAGCTGCAATCATGAAATGATGGTTCATTGTTAAAGTTTCTGCTTTGTATTATATGAACCATATATATGCATGTATGGTTCAAGGTCTCTTCCAATTTAGCCTAGCAGGGAGGGAAGAAAAGATAGGGTATTCCCAGTTTAGATCAGTGATTATAGGGTTAGAGTTCTTTGAGATCATAGATAACAGGTCCTTAATTCTCTCTGCTGTTTAGACCTATTATGGGGAGTTTGTCAGTTCTAGCTAGGCTCTGTAAAGAAATGTTAAATTAATGAATCAAATTTATATGTAGGAAATTTTTGTGTTGGACATGGTGCTTCTCAAAACCAGCAGAGTATTACATAACGTAGTCAAGCAACCCCTGACATTCAAAATCTTAAGCTGTTGTGGCTAACAATGTAATCAAATTAACAAGTATATATGCTAAATTATCTACTAACTAGTTAGTATGCCACTCCAATCACCTCTCTCAGCCCAAATTTTAGTAGAGTGAGACCATCTTTGAATTCCAGGTCGACCATACATATGAATCAAATGCACACATCAAAATTAGAAATTAATTGAGAACGATTCTGTACTGTATGAACTTTCTTCAACTTATTTGAGCCAATTACCCAACCAGTCAGTCCAACCCAGAAAACTCTTACAGTTTTACATTACCACATTCATTCAATTGATGTAATCACATGCTCAATTAAGCTACCAAGCTAGTATATATCAGATGTGTGCGATCTTGGTTGATCAGTATGACCACTTTTAAATTTGAAATACATCGTGGTTTTTAGATTTGTGGAGGAGTAATTTTTCAATGTAATGGTCATACGTGTTTTTCACAATATTTATGTGAGACTCATTTATCAAAATATAGATGTGAGTCTCATTATAAATGAGTCTCGCATACATATTGTGAGAGGAAAGTCTTGCACAGTAAACATTCTCTAATTACAATACTTGCTATTTCATTTTGGTTTGCAGTAGAAGAAGCTAATTTCCAAATGCATGTCAAAGATGTTACGTACTTTTTTGTTTGCTAATCTCGGATGAAAATGCAAATATTAATTCTTCCCACTTCAAAAAGCACCCAATTAAATAAGTGCCCCGTGTATCACCGGAGGTTTTTGTACTTAATTTTAATTATTCAAGTTGGATTATCCACCTTTTTAACTCACACTGTTGCACACACACGTACATAAAAAAATGGTTCTAGTTTGTCATTCTTTTCTCTCACACTAAAACGATCCATTACTCCCAAGATGATAGAAATCAAGCCATCCAAATTGAGGATAACCTTAGGGCCCGTTTGGATATGGGGTGATTTGGATTTGGATTTGGATTTGAGCTCTCCAAATCCAAATCCACCTATTTGGAATAATTTAAAAGAATGTATTTGGATTTGGCCCAAATTCAAGATGGATTTGAAAGGGCTAAATCCATGAATTTCAAATACCTTCTTCAACTAGGTATTTGAAATCCTAACATCCCACCCTCTCTCTCTTTCCCTCACCTCCGGCCACAATTGCTGGCAACCACCGCCGGCCACCTTCCGGTGATTTTTGCTGCCACTGCCGGCGACTTTTCTGGCCACCTCCGGTAACTTTCCAGTGACTTTTTCGGCCACTCTCTGGTGACTTTTCCGGCGATTCTTCGACAAATTTTCCAACCACGCTCTAACGACCTTTTTAAATTTTAATCATATATTTCAATTCTTAAATTGTCAAAAAAAAAAATTGAAATACTTTGTGAAATTTTCGCCTTTAAATTTTATATCCAAACAATAGAATTTCAAATCTAGGGATTTTAATTACATAGATTTCAAATGCATAAATTTGAAATTCAAATTTAAATCCAAATTCAAGAATCCAAACGGGTTAGGGTTTATGTCATTCAAATTGTCTCCAATGTCGAAGAAATATGAAAACCTGCAAGCCAGAAATATATCTATAATTAGTGTATGTGACACACTCAAATTATCATATCTACTTTCAAGGGATTAGTTTATTTTGATGAACACTGTAATTTTTGTTTTGTGACACACTTGATTGTCTTCTTATTATCTACTTTCAACGAATTCGCCTTCATAAATGTACCTAATATAAACTTTTAATAATTACATGGTACACAGAGCTTATTTCTGAAAAAACTTTGGCCCCTTGTCCTAAATTGCCAAGATGTCCTTTGAACTAAGGGCACTACATATGTGTCCTATCACCTCATCTAGTCATGCCTTTCGTGATAATAAGACTCATCCGACAACTATATATTATAGAGATCGATTTTGGTCCATCCTCTACCCTTATAATCCTTCCATCATATGAATCAAATGCACACATCGAAATTAGAAATTAATAACCCATATGAACGCTTCAACTTAAATCACTAAAAAGCCAGTCCACCCATTACATTATTACTGCCACATCCAATTAATGTACCTAGTCACGTGGTCAACCCTCTTGAGCTAAGTTTCTTGATTTTGTGCGATCTTGGTTCATTGACCACCTTTAATTAAGAATTTACAATGCCCTTTGGATTGTTAGGCTATGCAATGTCACATAACACACACACACACACACACGCACACTTACTGAGAGAGATTGGTGCACTTGTTTAATTCGTAAGCCGTATATTGTATCATGACGATGGCTTTAAGTAAAAGTCATTGATGAATATCGATAGTTGACAGATGGAAACTGTGAAGAAAGAGTTGGGAGAATCAAACAAGTGACATTTTTGATAATCTGGTATTCCCAACTGGGAAAACTAAAAACTCTATGGAATCTTTTCCATTTATACAGTTTACCAAAAAAGAGATATAGGGTCCAAAGTCCAACAACCAAAATATTGTAGAGACAGTCTCTTAATGGAGAGAGAGAGAGAGAGAGAGTGATGGTTACACATTTACTATATATATATCAACTTGGAAAAGTTTTAAAGAAGTGTGGTCCAAAAGGGTTCGCAGTTGAGAAATTACATCACCAATTGCTGTCCCATTGCACACTTAGGAAAACATGTACAGCCAAATTATATATCTCACAGAGATTACATATCTATACTTAGAACCGAAATTTGCCAGTGCCAGAACTGATGTGTGGTCTGCTTGTGAAGCGATCATGAAAATATATGTAATGTCATTTGGAATTTAGCCTGAAAGTGGTACCTCATCAAATCATACGGATGTATATGATATCTGATCAGAAAGGGATGAGATGAGATGAGCACTATGAATTAATGCTAGCTAGCTCAGCCTGTACACAGACATTTGGTTCCAATGTTGACATCAAATTTCAACACTCCGATTCAGATTTTTTACTTATTATATATAATTACACCTATGGATCTTTTTTTCTTTTTTTCTTTTTTTTTTTCTTTTCAGCTACAAGATCGATTAAGAGTTAGCTAGGTACTTAAAATATTAACAAAAATGTACTGAAAGAGAGTGCTACAGTACGCTTATATATGCATGCCTATCATTAAACCCTATAAAAATAAAAAGGATCAGATACATATATATCCAAAAATGCAACATCAGCAAGCCAGGTGTTGAACAGATGGTGAAAATCTACTCTTTGTTGGGTTACAAAAGATTCTTCAAATGGGTCAATCAGTTTCCTATATCTCAAGCAATTTCACCACATGCATTTGAAATTTGTACAAATTCATGACTCAACTAATTAGCTGATCATATACTTAAAGAAATTAAGTTGTAAATTGGACCGATTAATCTCTCAACTGAAGATATCTGACAATCTCACTTTCAATATTAATGTAAGGTTAATTAGTACCCAAACGTCTCTCCCACCCTGATCCATATATAGGTCTTTTATATGTATATATATATATATATATATAATGAAATGATCGACATTCAACTTAATTATGTACAAGTCCTCAAATCAATAAATCTTTCCTATAACAACTTTTGAAAGTACACTGGTAGCTAGTTGTCTTTGGGGGTCTTACACTAATCCACTTCACTAATTCACTGCACCATCTCTCGCTCTCTCTCGATCTCTCTCTCACTCACTCACTCACTCACTCAATAACACATTCAGTACTCTCAAGAAATTAAACAGAATCTATTGCATACCCTAGCTAGCTAGTAGTCTCATAAACTAGGGCTTGATCTCTAATCAACAATAGAGAAGATCATGGCTAGGGTAATCATGTATGAACACACAAACAAACATACATATATATGAAATATTAATTGATGCAGAGCAGAGTCATTATCAAAAAGAGTACGGCGGTTTTATTAGTAGCTAGCCACTGCTCAATCACCAGAGCGCCATTTGAGGATCTTCACTCATCGAACTGGACAATTTCTGTCATTCAAAACCCTAACATTAATCCCAATTAAACAGTTAACATTTCCTTTTTAGTTTCACACAAAACGAAAACAAGACCATAATTAATCAATACATATATAAGACACCAACAACAAAAACCCACATACATATATTCCAGAATTATTAGCAAGAAGATCATGACATACCTTATAATTAATTTCTTTTTCTAGGGATTAAGGGTTTATGTGGGGAATAGGGTTGTGATGAGATCTCATGCTATAAACAACAGGTGAAACTGCAACATGATCTGATCATCCCAATTGGCAAAAGAGGGAGGTTAAGATCATGCTGGCAGCTTCAACTGCTGCTGGTGCATGATAAGAGGATAGATGCACACTCACACTCCAAAGCCCAAGACTGTGTGGAGAGGGATAGAGAGGGAGGCTCATATATAGCTAGGGTTTGATGGCAAAGCAAAGAGGATGTGAGGAGGGTATAAATAGAGGCTGTGAGGGTCGGATTATCATTTTATTTCGGAATATTGGGGGGACTGAAAATTAAAGCTAGAAAATTTAGAAATTAAAAACAGATATTTTAAATAAAAACAAAATAAAATTAAGGAAGCTAGGGTGGTCCCAATAAGCCGATGCTGCTACATATTGAATATTATCACGCCAAGACTACCCCCCATGCAGTTTGCAGACAGATTAGTGAGTGTTTCTATATATATGTGCATTACATTGATGGCTTTTCGGTTGGGGCCGGGCCTGAGGGTGAGTATACTGTGGGGACCCTTAATTATAAACATCTCTCTCACAGGCAGCAACTGCAAGAAGGAAAATTAAAGGCATCGACACCATGAGCCAAAGGAGAGAGCTGTGTTTAATTGGGCCGGGGACCATATATTTTGCATGGTTACATATACATATATTTAGTTGTGTTGCATAATGTACTCACACATGAAATAAGATACTCTGTTGATGCTAGATAGCTTTCTATGGTGATATATTGTATTTATCTCTAAATTAAATGACCTTGTTTTGATATTTAGGGTTAAGAGTTATAAGGGTTTTTCGTTAGGGTTTATAGTGAAAATACAATTAAACGAAAGTCTAAAACGACGTAGTTTTGGATATAATCACTATGTTAATCCATAAAATATAGGATCTGAACTCATTAATTCACACCTAATTAATATGAAAGAGAAAGCATCGATCAATAACCCAAGAAATAATAATTAATGATGACTCTCTCTCTCTCTCTCTCTCTCTTTCACTCTAATTTCGTATATATATATTTATATGTGCCATGTGCATTTAATCCATTCCATATAAGTATCTTTTCTTAATTCATTGATAATAGCCTTTCATTTGCAAAATTTCCCATTTGTTATTCTTGGTAGTGATGCAATGCATATATATCTGATTGATGCCAGCTGCACATTAATACTAGTTATTAGAAACATCTGATACCCTTCAAATTAAAGAAGGAAAGAAAGAAAACAAGAAAAAAGAAATCAGATACCGACTGTTTGGAAAATGACTTGTTTGTTAAAAAGTACTTTGTTGCTTAAAAATCCATGTCGTCCTCCTCCCCCTCTTTTTTGAGACATTTTGCAATTTGCAACTGTAACCGGCCACTCTTTGGAATAAAGCTATCTAATCAATAGAATAAACTATATGTTAATTTATAATTCGTTAGGTAATATACAGTTTAATTAGTATTCGATTGGAAATGCTGAATAGATTCATCTATATATATTGTTTTCTTTTTTTGATTCGAAACCCCATTTTCTTCTCTAAACAAACAAAAACAACATAAGCAAGCATACATATATTTGTTATGAAAAAAATAAGGGAATATATTCGTTCCTTTTTATATATATATTCCTTAGAAATATCCTCATATATATACTATAATAGAATGCATGTGTATAGGCATCTTCTAATATGGAATTCTCCATATTTAAGCCTAAATGTGAGATCCCTCATGGGCCCACTATATATTATATTTCGATAATCGGAACTGTCTACTTTTTTTGTCTCCATTGAAGGATCGTGCTTGTAAAAAATTAGATTAATCGGAGATCATTTGACTGTTGATTAAATTATCACAATTTCAAGTATTTATCGAAATATTTTGTTCGTCTATTTATTTGATCAAAGTTTGATAACTTAAAGGTTTTTGATTTGTTTAATTTTTTGCAAAGATGGTCTTTAAATATAGATTTAAAAAATAGACCGTTTGAATCGTTTAATTACCTTATGGAATGGGTTCCCATGAAGATCCCATAAATATGGGATCCCACACTTGAAGGGACCTGTATATGTGTATACCCATATGAATTGCAGGATGCTAATAATGATTGATCGAACATTTCAAAATAAATCCATAGATTAAGTTTACAGGAGAAGCGTACGCATATACATTGGATTCATTTTGGTTTGGAATACGTTATCCATAGATTAAGTTTACAGGAGAAGCGTACGCACACCTTGTAGCTGAAGTTTGAGTTTAGAGTTAAGTTCCATATACATTGGATTCATTTTGGTTTGGAATACGTATATATAACCTCTCCCTGTTATGAATAAATTTAAAATTTTACACATTTAAGTTTTGAATTATTGAAAGTGAGTTAAATTCAAAAGTACCCTAAATATGCAATACGTACTTTTATGATTAACTCTGTCATATATACTATGGTGAGGGACCAGAAGGTGAATATATATATATCTGAAATCAATTAATTTTAAGGGGTATGTGTGTAAAGGCAGCTGATGATAGTAGTGATTTAGCTAGCTAACCTATAGGCAATCCTACCTACCCATTTTATGAGTTGTCTCAGAATGTGAGGACTAAATAAAATATATGAATTATGCCGTTAATGGGAAACTTATATATATGAGTACCGAAAGTGGTCCAATCATGAAGTGATCGATGACTTCAATTTCTTCACTCGATCTCACTAGCTAGTTACACCAGTACTACTGCAGTACTCTACTTCAATTAACCTCCCACCGAAGAAGAAAAAAAGTAGAAGAACAAGAACAGTAAAAATATAACATGTACAAAACCACCTACCAAGAAATATACACTGTATATAATATATTCAAAATAAATATTAATATTCCTCGATCTCTATATATAGGTCTAGCTACCACAGGCAGCGACCTTTCAATTTTCCTTACCTTAAAATGCATGCACATCGGTTTGTACAATTAGCTATAGCTAGCTAATATTTGTAAAAACATATAGTTAGTTTTTATTTTAAGCCAGCTGTGGATTTTAATTATTACATACACACGGTAGAGATTAATATCATATATATGTAAATGAAACTTCTATTAAAAAATTCTTTAAATAAACTTATTTAAAGATTTTATAATAGAATTCACTTCAAATTATATATGTTATAAATCTGTATTCAAAAATCATCCATACAAATATAGGAGTAATACTTGTAAACACGAGGATACACAAAGATTATGTCAAAACAGGCGATGTGACTTGTGCTGTGTTAGTACCCACGAGAGGGTCAGACAATAAGGTCTTGGTTAATACCTGCTCACGTACTCACCGCTCTCCTTCCAACGGCCACGCCACTGATCGATGATGTCTACTGTCGAAAACATATATGTATATAAATGCCAAACAGAAAACTAGCTACTTGAACAAAGTTAAGAAAGAGAGAGAGAGAGATGGGTTTGGACTTTGGAGTTTGTTCCGTAAGAGTTAAGCCTATAAAGGCTTAGATGATTAAGAAATCTGCATGGTCCCTCATCTAGCTACCTACGATAAATGGCAAAAGATGAGTACAAGTGCCGACTACAGACTAGAGTGGTCCTTCTTCTCTACCCTGCACTCAGCTCATGAGCTGTGTGCTGCTGCCGCTGCTGCAAGCTTCTCTCTCTCTCCCTCACTAAATATAAAAAGTAACCACAAGACTGTACAGTGTAGTTGAGGGATAAAGTAGTAGTGGCAGCCCCATTAATTAAACATTATAAACTAATTCGTATTATTAATGCAAAAGGTATATCATGCAATGCAACCTTAATTAGCTAATATCTTATTAATTCACACACAAAACTACATCTCTATATAGTTGGATTTACAAAAGAGAGAATATTACATATGTGATAATTAATTCAACTAATTACCTTACCTTTTTCTTTTGGAGAGAATAGTTAATTAGTACTGCATTTGCTGGTCTTGTTGCATGCACGTGGCACCAAGTCAATTAAGACACAAGACAAGTGGAACGGCGACCTTTTTTTGTTTTTTTTCTGTTTCTTTATGTCGATCTATTGCGAATTTGGGAGATCACTTTAATTTGGAGTTGCCCATGTTACTCCCAAACTTTTCATGAAGGGGGGGTTGGTAACAGTCCTAGGCACAGCTAGCTTCGTTGCTTCTCTCTCTTAATTAGAGAGAGAGAGAGAGAGAGAGAGTGTGTGTGTGTTGTGGATCATATATTTCTAATCTTTGCAAAGGCAATACAAACAGGAATAGAAAAGTAATTAATTTATGCAGATGCAAAGAATTAAATTTCCAAAAAAATTGTAAGAGAATTTCAATTTCATTTAAATTTTCAAAAAAAATATTTGACAATTTCCATTCAATAATATTTTAAAACCTCAGAAAAAAGAAAATTTTTATGAAATTTTTGAAATTCAATTGTATGCCCACATGTGCAAAAACAAGGTCCCCTGGGTAAACACAAAATTCTGCTTGTTCCTGTTTGCAGTTGACCATGATGCTTAGGGAAAATATATTCCTTCTTTCAAGTTGATAATATTAATATATTAATACTGTTAATTGTTAAAAATTGAAAAAACAGAGAAAAATATAGCCAAATCCAAACCGATTACAGAGAATTTTTTCTATAACTAATTGTACCTAATTGCCTGGACATATATTACTCATACAGAAGACATAATACAACGTAGCTGACTAATCTATCACAGCAACTACAATGATATTCCTGGGCAAACCCAAACATTTAGGCCCAAAAGAAATAAATCGAATATAAAAATACATCAACGCAGCTACAAAATTTGGGGCTCAGAATAAATTTATTACCTAAAGTTCAACCTATTATTTCTAAGTTTTTGAATTTGTAAGATTGCTGCTGTGTTCCACTAACAATTCATAGAGGTTGTCAGCTGTTGGACGATCCTGTGGAGTCTCCTCGGTACATTGGCAGAACAAATCAACAAGAAATCTCAGTGTGTCCAAGTTGGCCTCCGTTCCCTCCTTGGCACCAGATTGAGCCATTGCAGGCTCGTTTTCTGAACAAAACGCCTCCAATTCGTCTGTTAGCTTTGGTCGTTTTCCCATCTGTATAAGCAATAAGCAGATTACTCCAGAGGTAACATATTCAAACCCAAGACAGTTGGCTAATACACAACGTATCCACTGTCACTTAGGGAAAAAAGTACTCTTTTTAAAACCCCCAAACAAGGGCTCTGCTGGAGCAACCCAAGGATCCCAATGCCAAGCCAACTAATGGAGCAATGGAATAAGGCAGCAATATCATATAAAAGTAACAAATTCACTCTTCTCCCTTCACTAACTGGATGATTCCCTTATAAATTTTGACAATTAGTGACGTCTTCGAGGTACGCAATATATACATATTCAAATCACTTAAAAGTATGGACCTCTCAGAATCACAGTAATATCTATAATCACTCTAATATATGGACAAATTTCACATTCAACAACCCACCTGTACAAAATTCTTCATGAGAGAGAGAGAGAGCGAGCTATACCTTAAGATTGTCATGAATCTCCAATTCAGATATTCCCAAATAAGGAATTTGCAAAGTCAAGAGTTCCAAAAGCAGGCATCCAAATGACCAGATATCAACTTCCTGTAACCAGCAAAGAAAGAAACTTAAAAGTGGGAAAAAAAACAACAAAGCAGCAACAACTTGGCAAAAACGGAGAAAGCTATAATATGGAAGTTGGAACCCTCAGGGACAATACATCTGGCTTGTATACCCAGATCACATCCCAATTTCAGAAAATTGCAAACTCACTTACAACTTAAAGATCATAGGGAATGAACGTATGTATGCAGATGAAAACATTCTGTACACAAATTGTGCATCCCCAAATTGAGGGAAGAAGACATAGAGCAGAGATGATAAATCAACGATTGGGACAACAAACTAACTGGAGGAAAAACTTACCAGTCCATAAAAATTTCGCTCATGCATTGCCCGGAGAACCTCTGGAGCCATCCAGCGAGGTGTTCCGACACAAACATTAGGTGGAGGTATTCCTATATGAGCGATACAGCATGTATGCAAGTAGGACCGAAGAGGCACAGCTTTATCAAAATCACAGAGCTTCACAACAGGTGTTCCATCAGCTCTCTTCCTATCCAAATCAATCAAAATGTTTTCACTTTTTATGTCACGATGAATAATGTGCTTTGAGTGCAGGTCCACCAGTGCACATGCAACATCTTTAGCAATGCACAAAGCTAACTCCAACGGGACATGCTTCTCACCAGCTTTTGAAAGCTTTCCTATATAACTCTGTCACATGGTAGAGATGAAAATCTTTAAAGAAAAGCAAAATGAACGCCAAGCAAAAGAAGGTTTTAAGCAGCAACAGTAAATTCACCTTTAAGGAACCCCCCTTTATGTACTCCATCCAAATTGCTGATTGCAATATACGATGCTCCGGACTGCCACCCGCAGAAGGAACCCACTCGGATGATATCTGATGTCCATACATTTCTACTATGCAGGGGTGTTTCAAAGCACCTAAAATTCTTACTTCCCCTAAGCAATTGTACTCAAAGGTCCTAATATCATCCATTGAAGTCCCATATACTTTGTTAGTACGTCTCTGCAGCATCAACCAGCACAACAATTGGTTAATATTCAAAAATGAGATGAACAAAGGAATATGATAAAAAATCATGAACAACATTTCAGACATGATTAAACACAAAAAACTTAATCAGCAACTACTAAAACACAAAAAATTAAAATCTTAGAAGAGATAATTAATGTAAATTAGAAATTATCAAACACACACCACTATGTAACTTAATAGTGCAAAAACCACTCTTTTGGGCCCAACCACACTGTGGTTTCATGATCTGAACCATCTATTTTTAGGTCCCTATTCAAAGATCTTTAATATAAAAATCAGCGAAATAGGAAATCAACTAGTTATCCAACTATATCAAATAAATAATGATCACAGTGCTTTCAATAAAAACACTGAATTTATCTTGATGATAATCAAATGGTTAATTGATTTCCAAATTGAACTATTTTTTTAGCATGGATGATCTTCAAAGGGGACTCAAATAATAGACTGGTTGCATTAAGAAACTACATTATAGGGTGGGCCCAAAATAGTGGTTTGTGCCATATTAAGTTACATAACGGTGTGTGCTTGGAATTTCCTCTTAATATAAAACTTTCAACAATGACCTGCAAAATAACTCTACAAGAAAAGAAAGCCAGATTTAGATCTTTTAATTTCTATAAGAAAACCCAGATTTAGATCATTAATCATGAATCATATAAACAAGCCTAGGAACTATTACACAATCCATTAAACAATCGCCAACATTACCAACAACAGGCAAGAAAATAGCTCAAAATTTTTCCCGCCTGTCTCAACATAAGCCTGATTAGACTTCATGATACATACCTTTGCTGCTGCCTCAACCGATCCATATTTGCACACAATGATAGAGCTAGAAGCTTTTTTAATAATTTCATCACATGAGGACAAAGAAGGAAAGAAACCAGTGGGAGCAGGACTACATCCAGTTGAAAGAGAAGCTTTGATCCGACTGAGAGGAATATACCTACCAACAGAAAAAAACAGATAAATGCACACACAACTTCAGAAATAAATAATTTTTTCTGACAGGAAATGGTATGCCATCTTTTTGGCAGTAAATCAAAAGTTGCACTTGAAAAAACAAGCACCAAGGATTTAACACCCAAGTAGGCAAACTGTGTACAACAATCCTTTTATTTATTTTTGGACTGAAGTGTATACATGAGTTCAAAAGCCACAATAAGAAACAAAATCTAAACAAGAAAATGAAATAGGGAGGAGGTTCTGGACAGGGTATACATAGCAGAAGATACAGTCATGCATCTCTACATATTTTTAACTGAAACTGAATTGATTGGCATGCAAACAATGGTCTGTGCTCAAAAGAAGACCAGATTAGGAACATGGAAAAGTTCATAATCAGCCAGTAGTGATTACACAAATCATGGAACAGCAGAAACAAAGGTAAGCACAACATAAAATTTAGGAGAAAGAACATCATGCACAAATATCAGCACTCTTCAAGGTTTACCAAGAGCATCATCCTAACCCAAACCAAGATCAAATTCACTATTGCAATTCAATATAGTGACACATAACATGAATAAACTCCACAAACATTTCACAAGAAGCACAGCATCTTCAGCAGTGAAGAGATTACCAAGAGCATTCATATATACATAAGAAACTGACCTGCAATAATATTCAGGATCTGTCTCCTCTCTTATATCATGCGGACGACAAGCATCGACTACCATTCGAATCGTTGAGTCACCTCTCTTGATTGATACAATATTCCAGGCATGTGGCATGAAATCCAGGTAACCCCTGAGAAGCTCACAAGGTACTCTAGGCTCTACCCGATCACATAGATACTACAGCAATTAAGTTTCATGAGATTAAAAAACCAAAATAAAGGTCAAGGAAAATCAAATACATCATTCAAATAGATATTAGGAAATAATTTTGCGGAACCACCTTAAATAGCAGTGCTCTATGTCTACACACACCAAATTGCAAGGTCCCTATAGGAACTATGATGGAATTTCGTCTTGCTTTAATAGAACGGAGAGATTTCTCACAGAGATCAGAAAGAACAGTATCTTCAACGGTCTCCACAACTGGTTTGGTGGACAAACTAATACAGTCACTGTTTCCAGTTGAGCAGGTGCATATAAAAGGCTTCCTGTAGTTTGAACCAGAAACAGCTTTTCGTGTCCTTACAACAAGATCACTCCTATCAGTCCCTCCAAAATGATCTGATACAACAAGAGCAAGCAATGATGCAATCTGTAGCTCATTGGCCCAATCTCCATCTCTACTTAAACCATTTAACTGCTTCAAATGAGACACCAATGCTTGGGCAGAGCATGAAATTGCATCCAACTCTTCATCCCTTCTCCTGAAGATAAAATAAACAACAGTCATTTAGAGTTGACAACCATTATACCAAGCTAGCATTCCACTCAATAACCCGAAAGGGGGGCTGCAAATATCTGAGTCGACATAAAATACATGCAAAAAATAACCTGTCCACAAGAATAACTTCGCGTGAGTCAAGATGGAAATTTTGCTCATAACTCTCTAGTGGCATGAAGGGCCTGTTACGTCCTGCATCATAAAAGCCATCTGGAAGACGGTCTTCATTATTGCAGAATGAAATATTACTATACTTGTGAGATAGATATGGACTATCATCAGATTTTGGACACTTGCACAGTTTCGATTCATCATCATCCACATTAGAGTTATCAACGTGCACATCTACTTCAGAGTTATCAACAGCCACATCTACTTCAGAGTTATCAACATCCACATCAGAGTTATCCCTCTTGCGCTTGGAAGATCTTTTTGGTATTTCTAGAGATAAGCCTTCATCTTCAGAACAAGATTCAGAAGATCTATGTTGCCGGGTTATAATGTCTGGTGCACGTTCAGGACCAGATTCAGAAGAAAGAACATCTATGTTTCCGGGTTTGCATTCTCCATCTTCCTTCATGAGCAGCTCGGAACAATCGTGACCTTTCCACTTCCTGCTGTTGTTTAAGCATTCTAGACGAGCTCTCTGCTGCAAATTATACCTTTGCATGCACAGTATACCTGATGAGCTATGATGCAAGCCTGTGACAATAATAACAATATAAAACATGGTTCCAGATGTATGAAACAAATCATGACCAGAGAGAGAGAGAGAGAGAGAGAGAACTGATCACCTACAATGCAACTAAAAAATAAAAAGAGTAAAAATGAAACCTCACAGGCTTACCTCCATGAGGAGATAGAATTTCATCATAGTGCCTCTTGGGATTGGAAGTACTTTTTGATATTTCTGAAGATGAGACTTCATCTTGCTCCCCAACAACCTCTTGATTGGTGGCTGACAAGGCATCACACTCGCAACAATCTTGTTCACCACCTTTATCTATTGCAGTAGAGTCAAGACTGACAGATGAACAATTTTCTACATAAGACTCCTTCGAACCCATGTCACGATATGCAACATTTTCAGGGACATTTTCAACTTCACTTTCTCTGGACAGTAAATCTTTATCATCATCCAGATTTATAATGTCCGATGCAACTTCAGGACAAGGTTCAGAAAGAAAATCTATGTTGCTAGGTTTGCATTCTCCATCTTCCTTCATGCGTAACAGCTCATGAAAATCTTGACCTTTCCACTTCCTGCTGTTGTTTAAGCATTCTTGACGAGCTATCTGCTGCAAATTATACATTCGCTTCCACCGCTTACCTGGCCTCCGAATTGTAGAACACCTACTGTTCGATGAAGGTCCATTAATTAAATTTGATGAGCTATGATGAAAGCCTGTCACAACAATAACAATATAAAATTAGTTCCCAATGTATGAGACGAATCACCACAATATATATATATATATATAGAGAGAGAGAGAGAGATGATTACCTAGAACTAAACACTAAATAACAATTTGATTCTACACCCTTACCTATGTGAGAGAGAATTTCATCATCCTCCTGACTGATGGTTTCATACACATCCATTGATGAACTGCTTAAATCCTCATTGGATGTGTCTTTCCTATTTCCTTCCAAGTTGCAGCATATCCATGAAGGTATTTGACAGTAATTGAGAAGCTTGTTGTACTGAACCATAAAGAAGAATCATGAAACAAACCATGCTCGGTTTTCAGATCAGATTTCAATTTAAAAGATCGACTAAATAATTATTGTTCTAAAATAAATGTAGAGTATACATACTACATAACAACAATAAAAAAGTAAACTGATAACCTAATGAATGAAAAGCTGGATGTCATCACCACTCTCCTCCACAAGCTAACCACAAGAGCTCATCAATAAATATTACTAATCTAACAATAATCAATGATACTGAATGCGTGTCAGAAAACATACAATAGCTGAGATGAAAATAAACCAAGCTAAGAACGTGTGTTTGTGTGTGTGTGTGTGTGTGTGTGTGTGTGAGAGAGCGAGAGAGAGAGAGAGAGGGATGTGCCACAATTTTACAGATGTACATAGTTGCAAAAATAGAATCAACATGAATTAAAAATGCATGCGCAGCATGGTCACAAGAAACTTGATAACCTATGATTTAACCAGAGAATGTTTCTGTACTCATTTATAAAGGGTTTAGGTGGCAGGGCACAAAGAAAAATTAAGAACGAGGGCACCTTTAAGACAGTGGCAAGAGAATATGAATTTTTTTCTACAAGTTAAGAAGAATAATCTATGCAATAAAAGAATACCTCAATCCAAAGAATTAAACTATAGAATGTCATTAATGTAAAACCTGAAAAGGAATACTTGACAATAATACTCTGAGTTCTTGGTTGTAGGTAAGCACCTGAAGGTTCAAATTCTGAAGGTTATGCATCAAGCCAAGTTCAAGAGACCCCAATGACATCAACCTGTTATTTGACAGGTCCAAGTTCTCCAACCTTTGCAAAGAGGACAAAGCTGAAGGTAGTTCTACTAATTTATTATTAGCAACTTTTAATGAGATCAAGGCATTTAAATTACTAATTTCGGCTGGCAAACTCTTCATCTTATTGAATGACAAATCAAGATATTCCAAATTTTTTAAGCAGCCAAATTCTGGAGGAAGGTATCTGCAGGAGAAACACCATGAAATGCATCAAGTTAAAATAGGCAACTGTTTTTCTACATATTTGGAACTGAAAACACCAATGATCATCATGAAATAGAGGCCTAATTGCCTAAATATACAAGTATATTTAACCCAAATTTATGGTTTTATCTGATAATAACAAGAATCCACTCAAGTGCTAACCACATACAAATAATGAATACTATCATTATCAGATCCCTAAAATCAAGACCACCAACAAATTTACTTCGATTCAACTTGCTCAAATAATCCCCTATTACCTTCGACACATTTCATGTTTCTTTTCCCCAAGATCAATAAAATAAATCAAAAAAGCAAAAAATGTTCTTAGAGATCTCATGTTCCCACTATATTAAACATAGCAGCGACTATACTACAGCATAGGACATACATCACATCTTAATCCCCCAATATTAAGCTCTCAATGTCTGATCCAATTACTTCTAATTTCTCTTCCTTATATAAACTTTTGAGGGTTTGTTAGCAGTTGTGTATTGTAGATGAATTGTAAACCACAACTGTGCAGATATTAAGACCGCCACAAAGTTTCAGACTGTTGAGCATCAATGACATAAAAAGTTCATTAACCAAATCTAGACTATCTCCTTACAAAAAATCAAGCAACATCAGCATCTAGACATAAAAACACAAGCACTTATGAAGCCGTCCTGCTTCTTCATCAGGCCTACCTATATAATTAGCTGAAAAAATAGGCATATACACTATTTTTAAAAACACTAAAAAGTTACAAGTGATCCTTGCAGCTTAAGCTCCACTCATTTAGAACCCAGCCAATACGCACAATACTAAAACCATTACGGAGTTTACGTTTATGTGAGCTCATCACAGAACAATAAAGATTTAAGCTTTATACTTGTCAAAACAGCCCAAAGCACAAATTTTGATAGCATGTTTACAATCTCACTAAAATACAATCCAAAACAAGTGTTCACTTGTTTTTCTGCCACATTTACTCAGCAAGCATTGCAACCGTTGAGCAGAAAATAAGCTTACCTTATAGAGAAGTGGCAAACGGAGAGCTTGGTCAGGCACTTGAGCCCAGCAATCTCGCTCAATATCAGCAGCGAAGACCGAGGTGGCACTTTGGAAAGCTCAAGCTCCTTCAAGCCTTTCAATTTATTCAAGGGCAACCCACCAAAAGCCGCCGGTAACTTCAACTGCAAGCATTCCAAGCCCACCAAGCTCCCGTAGTCCTCCGACGCAGCCACCGACGACGAAGACGAGAACAAATTAATCTCATTCCCAAAGAACTTCAGCGTCCTCAGCCGCTTGAGACCGCCAATAGACTTGGGCAATAAATTAAACACGTTTTTGTACAAATACAAAGCCCCCACGTTGTCTTCAGAATTCTCCGAAATCGGAAAGTCCAAGCTTTTGCCAGAGATATCGAGAACCGGCTCATCGTCGTCGGCAGTGGCAGTGTCAATGTCTTCCACAGTATAATTGGAGACTTCAGATTCTTCTTCCGGTTGTTTAGGGTTTTCCGCGGCAGTTTCGTCAGAATTGGGGACTTGCATTGAAAATTAAGGCCGCAATTTGGGAAAAAAAAAATCAGGAATTTGATTGGCTTGGCTGAGAGATTTGTTTGGAAGGTGAGAAAATATAGGATAAATGGCATTGGGCGAAAGAATGGCAGAAAGAGTACGAAAGGGAAAACGAGCGAAAATCGAAAAGAGGAGCGGGGAAGTAGACCGACCGCTCCTTGTTAGCGAATAAGAAGAGAGAGAAAGAGAGAGAGAGAGAGAGAGAGAGAGAGAGAGAGAGAGAAACCCTAGAATGTAGTAGTCCTTACTGTAGTTTCCTCGAAGCAAGTACATATACTGTACATGTATATCAACATAGTTTCCTAATGTTAGTCAATCAGGGTGAATTGACCAAATACAAAAATCAAATCATGGTGTGAAAATGTCAATTATGTTTTATTTTGTATTAATAAGTTTAATTAAAATTTTACTAATTAGCTATTCATATGTCAATAACTTTGATCTACTAAAATAACAATCGGATTCACTTTCAATTTGTCGAACTATCTGTGAGTTCAATTCTCATGTAAGACAATTGATTAATCAAACAAAAATACTAAATATTCATATAATAGAATTTTGAAAAATTTTATGTATATTTAAAAATTTTCTTTTCTTACCCAACATCATTTTAATACATGAATGGACAATTTTGTCCTATGGTAGAATGACCATAAAGGACAATTCATATTCTTTTAAAAAATTCAAACTTCTTTTTATACACAATACTTTATTTCATCTTTCTTTCTCTCCCTCTATTTGAACATCATCTTCAAACTTAAACCCTTTGGTGTGTCTCTCTTTCTCTCACAACAAAGTAATTTTTGTCCCTTTATCATCTAAGCAAGGTTATTTTGACGAATAGAGAGTCAAATTGTTGTCTAAGAGTATCTCCAAAAGACTCTAGCAAAATCACTCTTCAAATTTACATTTGATGACCTATGTGGCAATTTGAAGAGTGATATATGCTACTTGAATTCATTTTGAAGGGTCTCTTGGAGCCCAAAATACTCTTCTTTCTCTTCAAAAAATGAAGAATTCTTCATTTGAAGAGTCTTTTGGAAATGCTCTAAGAGCCTTCAAATAAGAATTGTGTGCAAAATTTTTTGCATTTGTTGTATTTTTTTTCATATTTATGAATGCCATTAATGAATATGAGTTCACGCAGTGTTGAAATGTCAGTCACCAATTTTTGGGCAAATTCAAAGACAATTTCATAAAAGATCATGTATAATAAGATTATATGATTCAAAAGTGCATAAATTATATCTAGACATATTCAGCAAGGAGCCACCAAATGTATAACAACTATTCGGAACCATAAATAAAATCCAGCAACTCCACCCCTATACATAAGCCTCGACACCACCTTCCTCCCCCACTCACCTATCTCATCGACGTCGCTTTCCCCCACTATGTTCTTCCTTTTCCCTTCCCTCCTTTCTCCTTCCTTCAAAATTTCTTTCTCTTCCCTCACCCTTTCTCTCTCTTCCTTCCTCCTCGTCCCTCACAGAATTTGGGCATAATGCATTGGGTGATATTGGGTGTGTGTGAAATATTGGATAAAGAGAGAAATTGAAAATAGTAGGTGGGGTATTGACTAATAAGGGTAGTGTCAAGTGTGGTAATTAGAGTTGAGTTAAATGAAAAAAAAAAAATTGAATTAAAAAAAGTGAGCATTGGCTAAATTAAAAAATTGGATTAAAAAAAAAATTTGTTAGATATATATAGAATTTCCTTATAACTTTTCCCATTTTTAAAGTTCTATTTTCCAAGTTCGAATTCACCATTCATCTCCTGTATAATAAAATAAAAAAAGTTTAATAACAAGGGCTAACATAGTAATTAAATGTTAAACCTCTCATTGTCCACG
>QANT01003322.1:0-98731 GCA_003254885.1 Purshia tridentata | reverse complement strand
AATTATTTGAACTACCCTTCATTACTAAGTTGATCAACTTTGAGTCATTCGATACTCGATTGTAAAAATATTTATGTTATTTAGACGGCCAACTAATAAATTCTTTTATATATTACGATAATATATTATCGAATCAATTTATAATTTTTTACAAAAGAGAATAAAATATGAAAAATTAATCTAAAATATATTAAGATGGTTAACTTAATAATTAATGATAATTGAAATAGTCCGGATAAAATAAAAAAGCTGGGTTTTGTGTGCGGGCCAGAAGAGTAAAAAGGCTTTGAATTTCCGGGCAAAGGACCAAAGCTTTTTACGAGGGTTTGAGTAAAAAGTTTGGGGTAAATAGGGTTACTGTTTTTATTTTATATTTTTAATAACGTTACTAGGAGAGGTTTTGATTAAAAACAAAAACAAAAAACAAAAAACAAAAAATACTCCAAACCTCTTAAGCGATTTTGGAGAAGCAACGCCATGGCTCACGGTGGCTATGGAAAGCGGAGGGTGAACCCTACAGGCCGTCGGTCGAAGCCAAGCTTGGGTGTAGAGAAGAAGCCCAAGTCCGCCTCCCTCAAGAACCAGATTCGCTCCGTTGAGCGCTTTCTCCGTAAGGTACTCACTCTTTCTTCAATATACTGTCACCTTTTTCAGTTATGCATAACTGTCCATTTCGATTTTGCTTCAGTTGGGTGTTGCTTTCTAGGGTTAGGGTTTATGTGAGAGGGGGGTTTCAATGACGTTGAGCTTACTAGCTCTTTTGTGTATCAGTGATATAAGAATTATAATTGTTTTGGTTAGTAGTAGCTTATTAATAGAACTAGCTCCACTCAAATGGTTCTGACCCTTTTTTATGAGAGAATTTTTTATTCATTTAAAGAGATATAAGCATTGATTCAAACACAGTGAACAAGTTTTCCACTGGAAATGACCTATAAACAACCAGCTGCTAAAAACATCATACAATGTCTGGTAGTATCTTGAATAAACGTTTCGAAACATTTAACTAAACAAAAAAAAAATTTAAGAAACAGCTGCCTGCAAAAGAGCATGAATAAGAAAGAAAAGGGTAAATTCTGTTATTGGTTTCCTTCTACCAATATAGATATAGTTGTGCTTTCACACTCTTGAGTTACCTTATGCCATATCCTGTTTAATTATTGTTACTAATAACCATTTAGCTCCTTTTCCCTTAAAAAAATGTTATCGGGGATTGGTTTTCCGGGTTGTGAATTATGGCCTGACACAATTGATTATTGTTCCAAGAATCTACCACCTGAAGTTAGGGAGGCTCAAGAAAAGAAGTTAGAAGGACTCAAGAAACAGCAGGACATTCATACTCGTCTTGCTGTGGAACGCAAAATATTTTTGCGAGACAGGAAGATAAAGTTTTTTGGTAAGAATGTACTGATTTGGGTCATTTACTATAAATATTTTATATTAAACTTTGTGCATGGTTTACGGATTAATTGCATTAGTGGTGTGCGTTTTACTCAAACCTTAAAAGTAACATGTACCTTGGTCAGAGAGAAGAAAGATAGAGAGGAGAATAAGACGCTTGGAGAAACTCCAACGTGCTTCGTCTGGTCAGGCACAAGATGCAGATATCACTGTGCAACTTTCCAAATTGAAAGAGGATCTTGAATATGTTAGGGTAAGCTATACAGTGGTGCTTGGTCTATCTTTCTGTTATATGTGTGTGCAAATGGCATTATAATTGAGAGTTTGGCACATCTTTCTGTTCTGAGAATATCATAAGCTTTTTTTGGATTTGAAGTGTAAACCTTTAGTCGAACTTGTGCCTTACTGGCAAAGAGCTGAATGCATTCTACTTTTCTTGGTGTGGGCTTTGAATTGTTTCTTGAAATAACACATTACTTGTTTACAATAATGTCAAACTAAAAGCTTGTATTTTTTGACCATCAGTTCTTTCCGAAGACCGAGAAATATGTCTCTTTGTTTAATGGATGTGATGATTCGGACATAGTTGATAGGAGAAATAGGTTGCGTGAGCAGATTAAGGCCAAATTGATTGCTGCAGCAGCTAGCGGGAAGGATTTGGAAGGTACTCTTTCTTTTTATGCTTTACTTCCACCATCCATTTTTCTCTTAGCATTGTGAGAATAAAGTTATTTTCCTTCATTCATGTAATATGATCATGAAATAATATCTCAATATGAAGCACCAGATTAAGGATATAATTCCTATTAGTAATAGTATATAGATACGGAGACCATATTGATGATGTGCTTGTACTTACGTCTTATGCATCTTCTGGGTGTTTGTGACTGGGCAAGCGTACATGCTGAAGGGGGTCATAATGTTATTTTCATGAGATTAGGTCAAACAACCTCAATATAAGCAATAATTTTCATGCTTCAGTACATCTTTCTTAGTAGCTTAAAGTTGTTTTGAGTATGAGGGTGGAAAAGAGGGTTTGATAAGATTTGTTTTTTATTTAAAAAAAGAAAAAAAGAGGGTGAAAGCCCAACTTGGTGCAGCCTTCCCTTAACTTTATTTTAAATACCACTTAACAGGAAATAACGTCGGATAATTACCTAGCAAAGAATCTAGTCTTACAAAAGAAATTAATAGTAGAGGTTAAATGGCTGAAAGTAAGATGAATGTTAAACCTATCAAACAAAAACATTTACCAAATTCCTTTTTTCACATTCCTGCCATAGTACTAGTTGCTTTAGATGGTCTAAATGATGTTTTAAGCTTTCTCTCAGAGATGCATGTTTAACTTCTTGCATTTGTAAATTATCAACATAATCTAATTATGGTTGCAAATTATCAAATAATCTAATTATGGTTGCAAATTATGAATATATTTTGTTACACTCACAAGAATGCTGTCTTTTTGTTGACTTCCCTACAGAAACCGGGAGTGAAGACGATGGGCTTTTGGATCTGAGTGAAGATGATTTCTTTCTAGATGGAAGCTCAAGTGATGAAGCAAATGCGGATGATGAATGGACAGATAAGAGTGCAAGGTATTTATCTTAACTGTGACAGGAGATTTTATATTTTCTTCCTTTTTACTTATCTGAAATGTTATAGCTTTTTAGAGGACTAGAATCTTACCTCTTTGGTTTGTTAGTCGCACTTATAGTGTAAGTTACTCAGTAGAATAGAAAGATGATTCATGAGTTAGATCATGACAATTGAGGACTTTGTTATTAGCACATTTCTTAATGTGAGACCACTGTTTGTACTATAGAGGAGAGCTTAAGAGAACCTATTTGAATTAGTTTATAAACTGCTATTTCATTTTTCATGTACTTTATCTTGTTAATAGAAGTTGCATCTTAAATTTTTGTGATCTGTTTTGCAGGGAACAGGCTTCCAGTGCTTCTGGAAAAGCAACATCTGGCATGTCCAGTGATGAGAGAAATCAGGTATTCCGTCTATTGACTGTTGCACTGTTGTAATTAAGTTATGTATGGTTATTGATTATATATATTTCTTTCTTCTCACTTGAATCTGCTTTAATAGAGACAGATTTCTGCTAGAGCTTTGATGCCTCCTCCCCGGCCATCAAGTAATTCTCGTTCAAGTGCAGTTCGTGCTCAATCAAGATTTGGTCCTTCATCAAGCAAAATTCCCTCATCAAGCAAAATTCCCTCATCAAGCAAAAATTCCTCAAAACAGATTGCTGAAATGTCTACATCCAGCAATACGTCAAATAGCAGAAGTGAGAGTTCCTTCAAAGCTAGGGCATCCTCGAATTCAGGGGCAACTCAAAGTAGTAATCTGAGCTCCAACTCTGATGCTCATAAGCCTCGTAGAAAGAGGAGGCCAAAGAAGAAAAAGCAGCAAGTTTGAGTTACTTGTAAACTATTCAATGTGGTTGTTGAACATTTCTCGTTTCTTTTCATAGGATCTGATGTTTGCCAGGTTGGATAATATTTTACAGTGCTTTTAAAGTCTGTATTAGTAATATTTCTCCTAATATAATCAGAAAAACATGGAAATTTTCCATTTTCATAGAGTAATTTTTTTATGTACCCATTCAATTTACTCACTGTACCCTGCTAACTTTTTTTTCACAAAATTTCTCATCTTATCTTACCCTTAAATCAAATTAAAAAAATTGTCAAATTTTTATTTTATTTTAAGATAAGATAACTGCCCAAGAACCCAAAACTCCCCACCCATTAATCTCTCTCATTTAAACCCGTTCTCAGCGACTCAGGAAAAAAAGTTAATAATAATAAAATATTTATTAAATAAACAAAATCACAGATTCACTATTTAGACACTCATTTTTATTATTTAATTACATTTTAGTTTAATAAGAAAAATGACATTAATTTATAAATTTATAACTTCTATACTTTTAGTTAGCCTTGCGCGCCTGAGAGTGCAGCACCAGCACAAAGTCAAAAACTTCAGAAAAAACAGACGTTAACAGAGTTAACCGCCACTCCTTCCCCAACTGGTAAACCGCGGTTTCAGAAACTCATAGAGACAAACCCCAATGGAACCTCTAAAACCTTTACTTCCAATCCTATCCTTCTTCTTCTTGTTGCTCTCACCATACTCCAATGTTCTTATCCACACAGCTCTCGCCGATGGCGTCACTTCCGAGGAAGCTAAACAGCTCAGGGATGAGGTAATCCCCAACCCAGCTCTCGTAATTTTCGTCTCCAATCACCCTATAAAGTAGAACCCAATTGAGGTTCTGGTTCAATTTGCCATTGCTTGATTTGACTGCCATTTACCTAGAAATTTCAGTGATCTGCCATTGGGTTTTGTATAGTCTCAACTCGATTTTTAATTGTACAGTTGTTGTACTTGTACTGATTAAAGCAAGGTTGTGAAAACCCCATTCCAGAAAAATCCCGAATTTCAGTTTTGCATAAGAAAGGGAGGTCTTGCCATTTACCAAGTTATTCATTGGCTGTTAAACATTTTAGTCTAACTATAATGTAGTTCACCTAGCTAGTTGCTGAAAGTGTTTTAATTTATTAATAACTCTTAGTAAAACTTCTGGATTTGATTTTCGGAAGGTCTGCCATGATTGTGTCTTTTCTGGATCCCAGATCAAAATCAGCACTTCTCACTTTTTCTTTTTTGGTTCAGATTTTGTTGACGTAATTATTATTATTTGTTTTTTATTGTCCTAGGGTTTATAGCCCTATAAGTATAAATTTTGTAACCAATTGAAAGCCCTTTGTTGAATTATTAAATAATTTGAGGTTTTCTCTTAGTTCATATTTGTCTTGGTATTGTTTGTGAAATGTAAATCAACAAGACAATAGAAGCCTTTTGTTCTTGGCCTTGTCTTTTTGAGAATAAAAACGTTCTTAATGTAGGTTGTGATTATTATATTCCTTCTTGTGCTATTCACTTTGCGCTGAATCTAAGTATACTACAAAAAGTTTTATTATTATTATTATTATTATTTTTTTAAGAAACAATATATTTGCATTGCTTGTAAATTTTGATGATCACTTAAAATTGGTGGGATAGCTTGTCATCTATTTGCTACTTACAATATTGTGTTATAATATTTGGAAATATACACTTTCTTAATTGTAGGTTAGGGAAATGTTTTATCATGCATTTGATGGATATATGGAGAATGCTTTTCCACTTGATGAATTGAGGCCTTGTTCTTGTGGGGGTGAAGATACTCTTGGTGGTTATGCCTTAACTTTGGTAAATTCAAATCACAATTCCTCATTTTTTTCAATTTTTTTTCTACTCCAATTCTTTTTATTTTTTATTCTCTTATGTGATGCTTTGGTCACGCCATTGTCACAGATTGACTCCTTAGACACCCTAGCTTTACTTGGGGATCGGGACCGCTTTGCAACCTCTGTTGAATGGATTGGTAAAAACCTTCGGTTTGATATAGTGAGTAGTATTTTCTTTCTTCCTTCTTCTTAATTGGTGTTTTAAAGTTGCAAGTGGTAATTGACAACGTGGCTCTTAGTTTGATGAGCTAACTAGTTGAAATCAAGGTTATCCCAGAAGGTTAGTCCTTAAGACCTAAAAAAGCTATTTTACATATTTGAAACATGAAAACTGTTGTTGACATGTTATGTTATAATCTATCATGAGAAAGTGGAAAATTTTTCCCATTCTAATATGATGTGTTACCACTATTGATTATCATTCAGAATTTCTTGTTTATATGTTGGTATTGCATTCTTATGGAATTGATAACATACATTCATATGGTTGTAAGTATTTCACTGGTTGTCATTTAAATATTTCCCTCAAAGTTATAAATGACTTTGTCAATCTAACTTTGAAATTTTTGATAATGCTGCAGAATAAGACAGTATCTGTTTTTGAGACTACCATCCGTGTCCTCGGGGGTTTACTCTCTGCACATCTTATAGCAAGTGATTATGCTACGGTAGTAATTAGTTGCGTGCCTCTATGTTTTAAACTTTTAAGCTTGGCTCATTCTTAGTAAATCCATAAATTACATTTTAATGCATCAGAAAATGTGTACTGTATATATTATAAAATATAACCAGAGGTAGGGGTTAAATAAATGACAGCTACCTAGTCTGAGACTGAGTAAAGCTAATGAGTTATGATAGAATTTATTTTGCAGGTTTTTTGTTTTTCCTTTCTTTATTGACAGATAATTGAAAACTAGTGCAGTGGTTAGTAAGCAAATTTTCCAGACAGCAGAGAGCAGGAATTCTAATAAAAAACAAGTTTTTGCTCTTGTTTCACATTTTAGAAACCCAGGTGGAGTGATATAGATTAAAAATAGCAATTTCCTGGATACCATACCTTAACACTCTTTATTATCTCTAATACTAAGTAAATGCACCACTGCCTGTCCTGGCATTATATATGCCATCGGTGTAAGATTCCCACATATATCTATATATATTGGGTTGTTGAAGTGTTTTTTGATATACTGAGCCTCTGCTAGACCTCATGTTGAGTTTGACTTGCCTAATTTTCTGGAAAAAGAAAAAACAAAAGATTGAAAGGCTAAAAAAGAAGAAAGAGGATGTGTTAGTTTGTAATAAAGGGTACTTGGCAATATCACATATCTTTTTGCTTTCAAAGTTTACTAGGAAGATCTTCGATTATTTGTTTCCATTTATGTATGTTATGAGTGTTTCATAAATATACATAATTTGAAGGTCATTACTGAATTATTCCTACATCCTTCCATTGTAGGGCATGAAAATTCCGACCTATGACAACCAGTTACTTAACTTAGCTGAGGATCTAGCACGGAGATTGTTACCTGCATTTGAAACTCCTTCAGGTATATCTCCTGGATTACCCCTTTCATTTAATATGCAAAAAAGTTTATGCAAGATGTTTCTGGTTGACATTTCATTGTTTTGCATTATCTGTCATTCCCAATGTTTGTGACTTTAGGTTCAGATGACTTTAGGTTCTGCACGGTGTAGGATGCCTTTTATTAGTCTAGGCAAATAGTAAAAAATAAGAATGATGCGTTTATGTTTGAGAAATGCCTATTTATTTTGGTCTGGACAGGTGAGTCTTAAAAGGGCATAAGTGAGCCATATGGTTGTTATTTCTCTATGTTATTTTATTTTAATGGCTGAATAGTGTACCTCACAAGTAACAGAGATCTCTTCGATGTTTGTTTTGAATTAACTTGATGAAAAACATTTTGTGGCTAAGTAAATCTTAAAAGCTTTTTTTGTTTTAAAGATTGACTTGTCTATTGGACCATGAATGTCAAACTTTTTGTTTTGAGTTGCAGAAGAGTACATATTTGAAGTACTGGCATTCTGAGTATCCTTTTTAAGTTATCTTGTATTAGTATCCCTTTTAAGTGATCTTGCATTGCAGGAATTCCTTTTGGATCTGTCAATCTAATGCATGGAGTTGATGAACATGAAAGCAAGGCAAAGTCTCTCTACATTTTCTCTTTTATGTGCAAGTTGCTTTCTTCCTTTACTGTGTTTTGACACATATTTTAGGACAGCTAATGAGTAACTTTGCCCTTTTTTTAATAAATAAATTTTCCATGTTCATGCTAAGTTTAAGTGTGTAGAATCTTAACTGCAATCAATTACTTTTGAATGTTAACCATCATGGAGACTAGTATTTGTTTGTCAGTTTGGGTAATATTTTGAAAATTCAAATTTGGTTTGTCTAGATAACATCAACAGCTGGTGGGGGAACTTTGACTTTGGAATTTGGAGTGCTCAGCCGTTTGACGAATGATCCCAGTAAGTAGTAGCTGCCTTTTCTTCACACCTACAATTTAATCCATCTAGCGTGACTGGACTTGGCTTCTAATCTTCTTCTCAAAGTACATGCACTTGGGTTTCACCTGTAGATAAAAATGAATTCTTTTGCAGCATTTAATGGACAGAATTTATGTTGAATCATCTAGACGTGTAATACTCAACTTTACTTGCAACATTAATTGGTATTGAGGTTCCAATTGTGTCTTTCTTCCCTCATAATTCATCTTGTAGAGCAGATTCTTGAAGTTTTACCACCTTGCTTTTCTCTTTTCCTCCCTTCTCTGATTAGTTTGTTACTTTGTCCCCTTTTGTGTTTGTGATTCCTTTCTTATGGAAGGTGGTTTTTACTTTTTTTTTCCATCTCCATGGGATTGCAGTTTTTGAACAAGTTACCAAGAATGCAGTACGTGGACTTTGGGCTCGCCGTTCAAGGCTTAATTTAGTTGGTGCTCATATTAATGTTTTTACAGGTGAATGGACACAGAAGGTAACATTATTTTTTACAACATTACATTTAAAAACTTACAACTATGAGTATCAAGGATAAATAACAACATATAACTGTTATATACATTAATGGAATAGAGAAAAATGATTAGAAAAAACCTACATATGACTTGTAGATTCTTGATTTTTTTCCAAGGTTGAAAAAAGCCTTTGGGATGATGAATTGTCTAACTAATTTTTGGATTTGTGAGTTTCACCAATACTATAGGAGATATTTCATTTAAATGCTTTGTTCGCTGGCGTACTAATTATTAAATTATTTTGTATTGCTTTTTTTAAGGACAAGGTTACAATTGAACTCAATTATTTTTCTTCCTTTATTGTTTAGATTGATAAATGTGAAAGCACTCCAATTTAACAAGAATATGGGTATAATTAGGAATTTCTTCTCTTAAGGTTTCTATATTTGATCAATGATGTTCTTTTTACATTGTTATATTGTTTCTTTGGTTTTCATACATTTATTTTTGGTTTTAGATTTGCAGGTTCTTCTATTATCATCATAGGATTGTGCAAGTCATATAAAATTTAAGTTGATCCAGTTTACCTGGAGTTATAAAGGCTGCAACTAATAATAATAAGGTTATATCTGGCTTGAAATTGGGATTCATGGTGGGAATAACTCTAATTTAAGAAAAAGAAGGTGCCGTATATAAATAATGGTAGATGGCCTGGCCTCAGTATTTTAAAGAACACCGGTGCACATCTTTATTTAGATTTTATTTGAATGATAAGGATCAACCTTTTATGGTCAGCTATGGTCTATTACCAAATAATTCATATCTATGTAGTTGGACATACCCTTCGGCCATTTTTGCCAACCTGATAGGATTAACTAAACTGGACTCCCTAAACCAATGGTTTTGGTTTTATCCATTGCCAATAAGTGCAGCAAATGGATTGGTCATCATGATAAAATAGGATTATAATCCTTCGAGGCTCCCACAGTCTCACTAAGTTACCCCACCTTGTGTGCCAAATGTAGAACTAGGTTTTTAGTCTTAATCTGATCTTCCAAAGAGGCCTTAGGTAAGATGTGCCAATAGGCTAATTAAAGTTGGTTTTTCCCCTTGTTTTTATGATGTGTGTTTGCATTTTTTTCCTCAAATCTTCAAGCTGGCATCAAGCACCCTCATCTCCAATGCCCTCTGTGAGTCATCAACCATACCTTATGTTTCTTTGATTTTTGCAGGATGCTGGAATAGGAACTAGTATTGACTCTTTCTATGAGTATCTTCTAAAGGTTTGTAACATCACTTGGAATGTTGAAGCCTTCTGGTAGCTATTTGACCACATTTGAATTTTTGAGATTATTTCAGGTTTTATATTCTCTAGATCAAATACTTGATATCTTTATGTCATGACTGATGAGAAAAGCTTCTAGAAATCAGTCTGAAGGGAAAGGGTAACCAGTGGTAAAATTTTAATGGGAATGTTTTGGTGCTTTGGGGGTTAACCAGGAGACATCAGATAAAGTTATCACCCATATTTTTGGCAGACAATGCATTCTTGTTACAAAAAACTATTTTTTTGGTCTTGTGAAAAATTGACAATCAGTTAGCGTGGAAGTGCAAGTGGTCATTTAGTAATTTAGTGTAGCTCTTAGCTTGGGCACTTCTGCAATAATGTCATCCATTTGCATATTGAGAACTTTTTTTTCCATAATTATGTTAGCCAAGAAACCATAGTCCAAGCTCCTAGTTTTAGTGGGAATTCTATGCCTTGATTTTGTTTTATGCCTTTTTTGACTAGTATGTTTCACTTTGTTTATGAAAAATTAAAATCTGCTTCAAAATTTTTTTACTTTCAAGTTTCACATATTAATATTTTCATTTTAACTAACAAAAGGGAGTTGTGTTTCACTCAAATTTTTTGCTACTTCAATGAGTAGGGAGAAGCAGCCCGATATATTAATTTTAGATTGTAAGATGAAAAATTCTTATTGGCTCTAGTATTTATGTCTTCTTGGTATAGTTCCATTTGATTTCTAACATCAAAACAATATCTTTGCCGCTAAACTTTTTATTTGCTCTTATTAGATCTCTATATACACTGATGCACACACATGATGCTTATTCTTTTGCTTACTTTTCTTTCTGGTTATGTTGAAAAGTGGTCATTTTAGTTTTTCTCTTATCTTTTCTATTCTTCTTTACCACTAAATGATATCATTTCAGGCTTATTTATTATTTGGAAATGAAGAGTATCTGTTCATATTTCAAGAAGCTTACGCTGCTGCTATGCACTATCTTTATAATGATCCCTGGTAACTGCTAGTAACTATTATATGATATGATGTGATTGTGCATTCCCCTTAACTTGAAAGCACTCAAATTTTACTTATATATGTAGGTATGTAGAGGTAAATATGGATTCTGCTGCTGTCGTCTGGCCATTATTTAACAGCTTGCAGGCATTCTGGCCAGGACTTCAGGTTTGTAATCGGTTTTGTCATTTTTAAGATATCAATATGTATTAAGTTGACAGTGGGTAATAGAAATTTGTTAATTAGGTTTCAGTGAGATTGATTACCTTATCTTTTTGAAGGTTTTAGCTGGAGATATTGATCCTGCAGTTCGTACTCATACTGCCTTCTTTAGTGTGTGGAAAAGATATGGTTTCACTCCAGAAGGCTTTAATCTTGCCACGCTCAGTGTTCAGGTACCATAATATCTTTTCTGAACCTTCAATTTTTTTAATTACTCTTATTTCACTTGTAGGATATTTCTATAGGAGCATGCTGGTGTCTCATTTAATGGTTTATGAATCTATAAATCCACTGTTGTAATTTAATACCATACTGCTGTACATCTTTGGGGTATGTTATATAAAATCTAATACCTTGAGGATATCAGCACCTGAGTCTAGCTCTTATTCATGAATGTTTTGGTAAAAGTGGTCATTCTGCTTCTTCCATCCCACAAGCCAATGTAGATAGTCGGAAAACTTTTGGCCTAGTAAAACCTCTGGTGTAAGGGGCCTTTCTGTGATGTTACAAAGAGCTGGGCTGTCCATGAATACCTCTTGCAATACCCCTACTTCAAAATTTAATTAAATTAGGCTTCTTTGGGATACATGTTTCATTACTTACTTTTATTCTCTTGATATTTTTTATAAACTTTATTTGAATTCTTTTTCTTTTCAGTAATCGTTGTACCACATTACATTTTAATTTTTATCAATTATATGTGTAATGTCTTAATCTCATTTGTTTTTAGCATGGGCAAAAAAGTTATCCGCTGCGTCCAGAGTTAATGGAGAGCACATATTGGCTCTACAAAGCTACTAGAGATCCCAAGTAAGCTCAGAAATTTGATTTGTGGGTCCCTTTTTCAGTTTTCAATGTTATTGGCATATGTAAAAGGTACACTTTTGTTACCAAAAACATGGTACACTGATTGGCTTTTGTAAACCATGTCTTATGCATGTCTAAGTAGGTATCTTGATGCTGGACGGGACATGGTTGCTAGCTTGCAGTCTAGTGCACGATGCCCCTGCGGATATTGTCATATATCAGATGTAGAGTTCCACAAGCAGGAAGATCATATGGAGAGCTTTTTCCTAGCAGAAACAGTAAGAACTTAAAAGTCAAATATCATATCTTCTTGTTGGCTCTCAGTAGAGTTTGGTAGATTATTATTGACAAATATATATAGTTACTCTCTCTCTCTTTCTAGCTGATGCTGGTGTGGGTTCAGTGGGAGTTGACAGCACAATCTGTGTCTTGGTTAAGAATCCACTAGAATTTTCCAAAGTGTATGCCATCTAGTATCGATGATTAGGATTTTGGGTAGATGGGAAGGATATGACTAAGAAGGTGGTTATCATGTGTTTTTTACAGTATGGAATAAATTATATTAAACAAGCCGATTTTGCTTTTTATCCTGGCTCTGCCTATGCCAAACCTAAGGATTTTTTGTAACCTTAGAAAATGTTAATGGAATTCTTTTTATATTGCTACAAGGCAAAATTATATAAACCTATGAAGATTTAAGGTTGGTATTGACTTATTATCTGAAAATATTGTATGCTTTCCAACGATTTGAATTGTGCCCCATTTTATACATTCATTTATCTTTCTCTTATTTTCTGTTTCTTTTTTTCCTCCTCTTCCATTACATGTTATTAAGTTATTAACTACCTGTAACAAAATTAGGTCAAATATTTGTGGCTACTTTTTGATTTGGCTGTGGGACCTGATAACATTGTTGAAAATGGGCCATACAAGTAAGTTTTTCAAATTCCTATCATTATGCTTTAGTGCCAGAAAGTATTTCCATAAAGGAGCTAACTTATCTTTTTTTGGTTTCTTATCCATATAATGCTTCTCTTTACAGGTACATCTTTAGCACTGAAGGCCACTTATTGCCTGCAACCCCTGAAATAGCTCTTGTGCAGGAACAATGTTCATATTTTGGGGCTTATTGTAGAACTGGCGATGTTAGACAGAAATCTAATACATCAGATGTTGCAAGTAATCCTCAAGAAACTAATGACAGTGGCTTATATGGAAGGCTTAGCCCTGGATTGTCAGATTCTACTTTTTCTGATTCAACCCCTATATCAGGATTTATAAAGGTGAGAACTGCATAGCATGCATTTCTGTTTGAATCTTTTATGAATGTCTTATTGGATTTGGCTTCATGTCCAATTGCATGCTCCTCCACACACGTACACACACAAGAATTGGGGTAGTTTTAGAATTATCTATTGAAGTTCACTGCTTTTAATTGGCGCGTGCACACACACACACACATTAGTGGCTTTTAAAAAGATGAACTATTTTTGTGTTTACTGGGATTAAGAATTGGGGTAATGTTAGCATTATCACTTTAAAGTTCAATGTTTTTAGGCAGCTAAAAACTACCTAAAAGCATAAATAAATATTAAGTATATATAAGTATAAGTGCAAGATTAAATGGTTTCAAAGAATTCAAGTCTGCATAAGGTTTTTGCATTATAAAAGGTATCACTTTGAAGTCCATTATAACTTTCTTGTCCGTCTTCAGGGGGTTTGCCCAGGACTAACTCACGGGCAGAAGTTTGGTATATCATATGTGGCATCAAGCCGCACAGCTCATAAGGAAGAGGCCGCACACCAAAGGGAACTCACTATTGCTGAGAGCCATCAAGTGGTGGTTGTTCCGAGCCAAACTTCTGATTATTTACCATCAGAGAACAAGAATTACCATGACAATTTTCTGGAATCGAGTGATGGAGGATCAGTGAGTGATACACCTCAAAAATGATGATGGGCGCTTTGATATTAAATGAACTTTTTTTTTAGTTGGTTGGAATGCAGCCTCATAATATCACGACCTCATCCCCTTCGGTGCTTCCAATACTCTCTGCTAAAATATCATGGACAAAAAGGATGATTCTGGGATGGTCTGGCAGTTCCAACTGGTTCAGGCCGTTAACTGTAAGCCTGGAGCCGCTTGAGATTCTCAACTTCGGACTTTGTGTAGATTATGGCAATTTTTTACAGAGTGAGCGTGGAGCTTTAGGGTAGAAAATATAAACAGGAAGAAAGAGCGAAGAAAGAGGTTCTGTCGGAGATCTGTCTTGTTGGTTATACTTCCCCCGAGACCCAAACACTGGCAATTGGTAACCTGTTAGGCTCATGTAACTTGGCATAGTTAGCATAATTTTTGTACAACTTTTTTTTTCCCTCATCTGTAGGACTTAAAAAGTTTGATTATAATGTGGGGTCATCAACTTACAGATGGATAGGTATTCATATATTCTGGAAGAACACAGTCCAAATGCTGCATAACCATTATTGTGGGTAGGGGCTAGACATTTTTATTCATGAAACTTATGTGACCAACTCTGAACTGTAAAAATCGTAGTTTCACAGTTTGTATTCAAAATACAACACAGGGTTACATACTTCAGCTGATCTTACATGAGTTACAATTGATTCTTTGTTTGGTTGAAGATTGATGTCTCTGAGGTCACAGATTTTGTGAAGGATTATAAATAGTTTTTAAATTTCTTTCTGGTAGCAAGTATAGGAAAACCATTCATTTCCCCAGTGAATTGGAGACTGGGTCTCACTTTGGTATAAGTTAAAGAGTTAAAACTATTCATAATTTAATACTCTGGTAATCATGATATATTTTTCTCGATTTTGTTGGCAAAGTTACATAAAAATTTGATTTCGTTTTCCAGATTATTCAGAGAACCAAAATACTGCTTTCATGAGGAGAGTCTTATTCAGAGAACCAAAAGACTGTCAAGACACTTGGTCGTGCAGGGTTACACTATATAATTTCATGCACCATACTGCTGTATGACCCATAAGGGAGATGATAGCGTATTAGTCCTGTCAATCAAGGCAAGGGACTCCATTTTTGTCTCACCAAATATTTCGGTGACCATATCAAAGGAAACAATGACGTATTCGTCCAAGTTTCTGTCACGCGGTAGAAGCCAATGCAGAGCACCATTGACAAAAACATGCATGTCTAGTAGTAGCTGTTGGGGTTTGTTGGCTAAGGAGTAAAGCTCAACCCAAATGGGGTGTCCCCGGCAGAACCACCAGAAGAATTATAATTCTTAAGAGTGTATTATTGTACAAGATTCTTTCTCCAATAATGAAGGTGAATACTCTCCATAGATGTATGTAAGATATTTAGATCCATAATAACCTCAAGTGTCGATCTGAATCACAAAACTGAAAAGCTACCACAAAACAATCATAAAATATTTCATAGGCTCTAAACAAATATAGAAGAGTAGTTGGGGAATGAAAAAAAACATTAAATTCAAGATCATCCTTTACCCAAAATGGATAAACAAATATAGGAATCACAACATTTTGTCCAAAAAGAAATTGCAAGGAGTCAAATAAAGCAATCACACCATTTTTCTGAAAAGAAAATTGCAATGAGTCAACTAGCTCTAAGTTTTGAGATCAGATGGCATCAACAAGTTCCACAAGACACCTCTCGTCTCCTGCTTTGAAGATATGAATTTGGATTACACCGTGCTTGACACACTCAAAAATGATGGTGTCCCCAAGTGAAATCTGGTTCCCCGTACAGCATTTTGACCAACCTTTTGTCATAAGCAAGCGATCATTGCTTCTTAGAAGTTTAACAGGCCATGACCTACCTGATGGATCTTCAAGTGTTACACTCTCCTGACTCATATGACCTTCAGCTACAGCTATTTTCTTCGGAATCATCTGCAGTTTTATACATCACTGATATGTGAGGACTGAGGAGGGGTAAAAGAATTCATAAAATATATAGTTGACTAACAAATTAGTACTCACCATTCGATATTTTAAAGTCTTCTTGTAAGTTTCCATAAAAAAAGAATTGTTTGATTTGAACACCATAGATCCCGTTGATATTTCTCGTCTTTCTTCTAGCACAACTTCAATGCCTACACGGTGCCAAATTGAGACAAAATTCAAGAAGAAGAAGAGTAAAACAAGTTGCTAGAGGCACGTAGATAAGTTAACCAAAATATGAGTACTATAACTTACAACTTGTTTTGTCAACAATGGCCATTTGTTTGTTAGAGTCTTCATTGTTGCTTTCAGAGTCATGAAGGTCAACTTTCACTCTAGCTTGATTTCCTTTGTCAGCCATGGAAATAGGATTTCCAGAAGTACTTCTCTTCTTGGGTGCTTTTACATCCTTCTCGCAGCACATTCTATCATAGACTATGACACTGAAGTTTGATACCCCATCATAAGTGAAAACTAAAAACTCTCCTTTCTCTAAATCATGATCCTTCACAAAACCCTGCCAACCAGGACCATGGAAGAACAAGCGGTTCTCTCTCATTTCCAATTCCACATCCCATGATGTTCCACTGGGGCCGATGATAGTATGTTTGCAAAGTGATTTCCCATAGAAGTTCTTCACAAATACAGGAGGTATACGCTGCAAAATTTAATTAATAGCTTAATTCATAAATAAACATAATACATTAAATCAAGCAAGTCTCACATAAGAATTTTGTGTGTGAGTCTGTTATTTGTGACCTCATCCAATGCATGTGGGTCTAACATACAAATTGCGAGAGGAAGGTGTCCATGTTACCATTAAGATCTACCTGTGTGGCTTTTATGACCATTAAGGTCTAAGTGTGATCGTTGTAACTATTAAGATATACATGCACGTAAAAATATTTTCTGACCGTTGTGGTAGTTAAGATCTACATGTGATCGTTGTAGTCATTAAACTTTAACTACAAACGTTGTGATCGATACGCGTGCGGCACGCAATAATTTTGTATTAATATAAGGTCTGCCTAGCCAAAATAATTTAATAAACATATATACCTGAAATTGTAAGACATCATAATATTAACTAATGAATAGAAAATAATCAAACAGTAGTTGGAAATAATGCAACAAATCTTTGGACTGATTGTGGCAGTTGACTGATCGAGCAGAGGGAGTGGGTAAGGTCATGTAGCAAATAAATAATGCAACAAATCTTTGGACTGATTGTGGCAATTGACTGATCGAGCAGAGGGAGTGGGTAAGGTCATGTAGCAAATATATATATATATATATATATATATATATTTTACAATCATGGATCGATGAAAGTAGTAATCTGTGATGCTGAAAAAGTGTAAAAAGGGCAGGATCTTACCAGACGATGAGAGAATTCAGAGACGTCACGACTCAGGACCTTGAAAAAGGATTGTTTCTTTGGTGAACTGTTGATTGGCTTCCTACCCATTTGGATTTGTTTTGAATAGCTTTCCGAAACCTGGACCTTCTGGTTTTCAGTTTCAGAGTGAATAGTTCACAGAATCACAGGGATAGAGAATCTCGGGCTAACTCGGAGGCTATTTAAGGACTGACTGTTATGTAGACCCTAGACTGTCTTGTCTGGTTTTGGACTAAGCTCGTGCCATGTGTACACCATGCAGTTCAGACAGAGCTGTGTGCAAAATGCAATCCGTTCTCTTATGGTAACTGTTTTATTGAAAACGTATTTCCTTCTTTATTTTTCTGAGGAAAGAAAAATAACAAAAAACACTAAACTAGTATTTTCTAAGTAACTCAACTGCCGAAAGCTTGAATCTTTGATTACCCAATTCAGTTCATAAGCGAATATATTGATTCAATTCCAATGACAAATGAGAAAGCGATGAACGTTGTAGGACTTGATTGGCAAGGATTTTTCATCACAATTCTTGACAGATGCAGGTGGTATACTCTGAAAAATTTAATAGCTTCTTAAATAAACATAATGCAAAAAAATTAAGCAAGTCTCACAAGGAAATTTGTGTGTGTCATAGTTATATGTGACCTCCAATGCATGTGGATCTAACGTACAAGTTATGAGAGAAAGGAACACACGTACATGTGACCATAAGATTCACGTGTGGCCATTAAAATCTACATGTGACAATTAATTAAGGTCTAAATTTGACGTTGAATTTTAGATGCATGTGATTGTTTTGTGATCATTCTGACAGTAAAGTTCTACATTTGACTATTGTGGCAGTTAAGATTTACGTATGACCGTTGTAGATGTTAAGATTAAGATTTTGAAGTAATCTGTGTGATCGATACGTGTAATAATTTTGTATTTATATAAGGGCTGCATAGCTAAAAATATTTAATAAATAGACTAAATGTAAGAAATCACAATATTAACTAATGAATAGAGAATAATCAAACAGTACTTAGATGAAAGTAATAATCTGTGATGCTGAAAAAAGTGAAAAAGGGCAGATCTTACCAAATGCTGAGAGATTTCAGAGAGATCACGACTCAGGACCTTAAAAAAGGTTTGTTTCTTTGGTGAACTTTTGATTGGCTTCGTACCTGACTTCCTACTCGGCTTCCTAACAGTCATTGGGATATGTGATGAAGAGCTTTCTCAAACCTGGACTGGACTTTCTGGTTTTCAGTTTCAGAGTGATGAAGAGTTCACAGAAGCACAGTTGGAAATAATTCAACAAATCTTTGGAAAGTCGTCAAATAATTCTGCCATACTCTAGTCATTGACTCATTGAGAAAAAATAGGTGACAATCATGCATTGATGATCTCAGAAATTGATCTTGTGGTGCTATACCGATCGACATGCTTCTTAGAATTGCAACGCATATTTGGGGGCTGTGTTTTTTTGTTTTTTGCAATTAATATATGGTGCCATAATACATCAAGGGAGGTGATTTCCACACTCCTCTTTTTTCTATTTACATTTCTTAATTTCTTAAAAGTTTGTATATATTTTTATTATTTGTTTCCACATATACCCATTAGCTTTTAATTATAGAATGTCACCTATATATGCAAAATTAAATCCTACACATTTTAATTTTTTAAAATTGTCATTTAAAAAGAAAAAAAAAACTTATGTAATTCTCTCCCTTTTTTTGTGTCTTCTTCATATATATAGTACATCTTTGTTTTCTTACTAAGCTACAATGACATTCATTCATTAAAGAATCAAGTAGGCTACAAATAAGGAGTGGTTGCTTTTGGCATAGCATGGGATCATTTTTCTTGGCTGTGTCAAAAGACCGAAAAATGAGGGAGTGGACTAATTGAAAACCACATTAATTTCATAACACGTACAGAACAGAACCCACCATTAAAGAAGATACCGATAACGAAATCATGACCTTCATGAAGAAAACCTAAAAAAATATGACAGGCTAATATTTTCCTAATGAAAGTATAGAATGATTATTGAAAGCACAAGATTGGTTCAGAACATAAAATATTTCACAGTCTTAGAACAAAAATAGAAGAGAGTTGGGGAATGAAAAGTAAACTTAAATTCAAGACCATCCTTTACCCCAAATAAATAAGCAAATATAGAAATCGATCACAACATTTTTTTCAAATAAAATTGCAATGAGTCAACTAGCTATAGCTGGCTCGATCTAATTTTTAGTTGGGATTAGGAGGCAGCAACAAGCTCCACAGGACACCTTTTGTCGCCTGCTTTGAAAATATGAATTTGGATTACATCATGATGGACACACTCAAAAATGATGGTGTCCCCAAATGAAATCTTGTTGGCCGTACAACAGTCTATCCAACCTGTTGTCATGAGCAAGCGATCAATGACGTAGCTAAGTTTAACAAGCCATGACCTACCAGACGGATCTTCAAGTGATACACAATCCTTCCCCATATGACCTTCAGCTACAGCTATTTTCTTTGGAATCATCTGCAGTTAATTATGAGCATCATTGATATCAAAGGGAAACAAATTCATAACACTGCTGGGTGTTAATTAAGTAAAGATCAAAACTAAAAATCAAAACATATTCATGCTACAAGTATTTTCACTTGAACGATTTAAAGGTTTAGAAAACATATATATATAGTTGGCTTACATATCGGGTACGAATTAGTACTCACCATTCGATATTTTAAATGTCTCTTATAAGTTTCCAAAAAACATGAATTCACCGATTTGAACACCATGGATCCCATTGCTGTTCTTTCTAAATAACCTGTTGCACGCCTTTCTTCTGTCACAACTTCATCACCTACACGGTGCCAAATTGATAAACAATTCAAAAAGAAGAAGAGTATATATACGTAAAACAAGTTGCTAGAGAGCATGTAGAGCTAGAAGTTAACTAAAATAGAGTACTACAACTTACAACTTGATTTGTCAATAATGGCCATTTCGCTGTCAGTGTCCTCAGTGTCAGTTTCAGAGTCGGAACTTTCAACTTTTACTCCAGCTTGATTTCCTTTGTCAGCCAAGGAAACAGGACTCCCAGTATTACTTCTCTTCTTGGCTGCTTCTACATCCTTCTCGCAGCAAGTTCTATCAAAAACTGTGACACTGAAGTTTGATTCTTTGTCATAACTGAAAACCAAAAAATGCCCTTTCTCTAAAACATGATCCTTCACAAAACCCTGCCAACCATGACCATGGAAGAACAAGCCGTTCTCTCTCCTTTCCAATTTCACATCCCATGATGTTCCACTGGGGCCTCTAAGAGTACATTTGCAAAGTGATTTTCCATCGAAATTCTTGACAAATGCAGGTGGTATACTCTGCAAAAATATCTTCTTAAATAAAAATAATACATAAAATTAAGCAAAGTCTCGTATAGAAATTTGTGTGTGTCATCATTATATGTGACTTCCAATGCATGTGGGTCTAATATACAAGTTGCGAGTGGAAGGTGTACATGTGACCATTAGTATGTGACTATTAAGATCCACGTGTATGGCTATAAAGATCTACATGTGACCATTAAAGTATAAATGTGACCATTGTGAACATTAAACTGTAAATGTGAAAACGGTTTGTGATAGTTGTGACAATTAACATATATATGTACATGTGACCGTTGTAGCCGTAAAAATTTAAATGTAATCGTTGTGACCTATACGGCCATACGAGCAATAATTTTGTATTAAAGGCTGCCCAGGCAAAGCTAATATTAACTATATAATGAACTAAAAATAATCAAACAGTGCTTGGAAATAATTTATCAAATAATTGTGGCAGTTGACTGATTGAGCAGAGGAAGTGGGTAAGGTCATGTAGCAAATATATATGTTACAATCATGAATCGACGAAAGTAGTAATCTATGATGCTGAAAAAAGTGAAAAAAGGGGCAGGATGTATTTTACCAGATGATGAGAGAATTCAGAGACGTCACGACTGAGGACCTTGAAAAAGGATTGTTTCTTTGGTGAACTCTTGATTGGCTTCTTACCCGACTTCCTACCCGGCTTCCTACCCATTTGGATATCAGAGTGAATAGATCACAGAATGAATAGTTCACAGACCTAAAGAGCTTCTGGACCTTCTGGTTTCAGTTTCAGAGTGAATAGTTCACAGAATCACAGGGATAGAGAACCTTGTGCCAACTCGGAGGCTAGTTAAGGAGTGACTGTTTTGTAGACTCTAGACTGGCTTCACAGATTTTGGACTAAGCAGGTGCCATGTGTACAACATGCAGTTCAGACTGAGCTGTATGCAAAATGCAATCCGTTCTTTTATGGTAACTATTTTATTGAATTAAAACGTATTTCATTCTTTGTTTTGCTGAGAAAAACTACGACAACCCGAAGATAATAAATACCACTAGCATCTCTTCTACCCAGCTTACCAACCAAATCCGCAACAAAATTGGCTTCCCAAAAAATGTGTTGAAAGGACACCTCTTGAAAAAACTAACCGGCTGAAAAATATAATTAACCAAAGAAATTAAGTAAAACCATATCAGAAAACAGAGAGGAGCTTAATTACGTTGTGGGAGAAGATCATAGTATTGTTGAAGGAGCTCATTACTTATCAAAATTGTTCCTCAAGAACAATACGTCCCTTTAGAGGAGCTCCTCCAACCCCCTCTCACATTTGTCTTTTTTAGTAATAAATTAATTTTTCATTTGAAAATACCAAAAAAGATATGCTCTTGAGAGGGGTTGAACATGACGGTGTATCGGATAAACTTAATAATTTTTCGGAAAACAGAAGTATTGTTCTTTCACGGCGGTGTATTGGCATTCTTAGTGCTTGTAATCATGCCAGTCTAGTCACTAAGGGCAGGAGGTCTTTTGAAAAAATGACAGTTGAATATGAAATTCGTCCTTCTGAGAAGCACTATGCATGTGTTGTTGACCTTCTTGGTCGTGCCGGGTGCCTAGAAGAAGCTTATAAATTAATATGCAAGATGCCATGTGCAGCTCCTTCAACTGTATGCCAGCAAATTCTGGAAATTATATTCTTTTATCCAATATCTATGCTGCTGCAGGAAGGTGGCCGGGATGGTGCGAAAGTGAGAGCACTGATTAGGGAAGCATCAGGCTAGAAAAAATAGAGGGTCTAGCTGGACTGAGTTGGGATGTGAAGTCCATGAGTTTGTTATGGGAGATATGTCCCATTTTGATTCAAAATGGATATACCTTATATTGGATTTGCTAGGGAAGATATGAAGTTCCTAGGATATTTAATGAACTTCAAAGAGAATGAAGTATCTTTACCATCTACACGGCATTCTAATGTATTTTCTTACAGTATATTGGAAGATGGATGATGGAAATGATGTGATCCAAAATAAAAAGTATGGATTTTCAGGCAGATGTTTTCCCAGCCTTATGGACTATTAATCCGAGTGTCGAACTTGTTAAATATATCAACCCCAGCCCATTTGAGAATTCTCTAGAATAAACTAGAGAAGTATAGCTATTGAGAGCTTCCAGAATGTTCTAGAATCTTCCAGGACGTTCCAGGAATTCTCTAGAGAAATCCAGAGGATTCAAGAGAAGTCCAGAGTGTTCAAGGATATTCAAGAGTTCTCCAGAGCCTTCTAGAGTCTTATGGAGCTTTCAAGACACAAGTAGATTTATCCATGACATTCTGGAGACTTCTAGAGAAATGTAGAAATATCTAAGAAAGGTGTAGAACCTCTTAGAACATGGAATACTCTAGAAGTATTCTAGAAGCTTGTAAGTAGATTCTAGAACCACCCCTAGCTTCTAACCATTGGATTAACCTCCTCAAAGCCTATAAATAGGAGGAGACACCTTCTTTGTAAAAAAAAGCTATGGAAGCGAATCCAAGCTAATGGAGCTAATCTAAGCAAGTCTAAGCAATCCAAGCTAATTCAAGCTGTGAGCTTTTCTTTGTGAATGGCTGTGTTGTAATATTTTGTGTCTTTAATACAAGTAATTTGTTTACTTGTGATGTCTCTCTCTGCCAATTTAAATATTAGAGTTGTGTACTCTAATAGTTCTCAACAGAACTGTCACGAAATCCCCCGGAAACCTTATCTGTGATTATTGGCCTGTTCATTATTTGTTCATAGCTTTTAAATTGTCTACATCCTTTTGGTTTTGTATTTTTGTTTCAAACTTTTGATGTCTGTGCAGTAATTTTTTGACAATGTCACAAGTATTATTGTATGTTCCAACTTTTGTCCCAACTTTTGTCCCAACTAGGCCACCAGATTTATCATTTAGTAGAAACTTCTTTCTGAGTACCCTATGCTGTATAATTATTCACTGCAAAACCAGATGAAAATGGTTAGCAAAGATGCAATCATGCAGCTGACCCCAATTAATTGAGATACTGGTATAGTTGAATTGAGTTGAGTTCTTAAACTAAAAATCACATGATCTTGACTACTGAAAATAATTCTCAATTCCAACCAAAAGACAGAAGGAAAAAACAAAAGGGAAAAAAATTGCAGTCAAAATTTTTTTTAGTTACCTCAGTTAAAGTTTTAAACCATCGATTTAATAATTATCATATTCCATTTTGAAATGATGGGTGGGGTATAAATATTTTTGTATGTTTTCATCATGGTCATACTCAAACGATAGGGTTACCGTGGTATTTGCCATCAGTACGTCTACACTAGAGGTTCTATGTTTTATTTCCATCTAGCTGGAGCAGCTCAAGATATCATCACATTATACGAATTCATAAAATATTAAAAATTTAAAACAAAAAGAACCTATAACAATTTCTGGAAACAAAAATTTTGCTGCTTTGTGACCATATATGCGGCTATGTAACACCTCTGCTAGGCGAGAGATGGCCTAGAAGATGCCTTGGTATTACCTACATGACATGCTTTATTGCTTTTCTTAACATGTTAATACATATCTTAACCTTTGTTAAATGATGATAAATGATTTCCTTAGCCAGGATAACTAGTTGTGTTATAGGGCATTGTTGACTGTAACAAGGAAAATGCCATAGAGTCCAACTTTCTTTTCTCATTTTGCTGACACTAGGTTGAGCAATATCAGCATGCTTAGATCATACCCTCGCATATAAGGACATGACTCCTTACATTAAGCCTGGTTTAGTTAGAGCCATGACTTTGGTGTTCTTCAAAAAATTTGGCCTTTTATGTTCAGAGTGACTGCAGAATGATATAACATGTGTCCTCTGCTCAAGCACAGTTAGAGGCTGAGCCATCTCTGTTGAGGTGTTCTAATATTATTATTAATCTTATTTTCCTTTTTTAATCAGTGATTGCGAATAGGTGTCATTTCTGTGGGTTACTAATAAAACTTATATATCCAATTTTATATTGAATGCATCTCTTACACTTGCAGTAAAGATAACCATTTTCTTATAAGCTTCTGCAATTGGATCTAAGCATCAAACCAACATCTGAATGAACTCAGAATCACTGGAGTCAAGGCCTGGAATCATGTCAGCTTTTGTTTCTTAAATTACCTTTATATAGTTACTAAAAGACAGAGTAAAAGAGAAGATCATTTTGATATTAAAAAGGTAAAATGTTATAATGTTGTAATTGGATGAAAATGATCACATGAAATAGGCTGTGGGTAAAATTAAAAAATTAAAAGAGAAAGTTAAAGTTAAAGTATTGAAACATTATATCTAAAATATAATTTGTAATGCTTCAATAAAGATGACTTTGTTATTAAATTGCATCTAATATAAACAGAGAATATATAGCAGTCAGATGCATCCCAACTAATCACCAAGTACTAATAGAATATTAGATAATGCAATGTTTACGAAGTCCCAAAAATTTTCTCTTCTCTCGTTAAGATTTTCAGACAAAAGAAAATAAATTTAATGATTTTTACTCAACCACCGACTTACTGACATGTTTGTTTATGATAGATTTATAGACAGCCATATCTTAAAAGCCAGGAGAAAAGGAAATCCATTTTCCAAACATATATAATAAAAAAATCTTTATTCTTTACTCTCTCTCTCTCTCTCTCTCACATACAGAAAGATGCATCATGCCATCATGGGTCATGTGCAGTTTCTGGGTTCACTATTCCCAATATGACTTTGTATGCCTTGCCCACATGCTGGGTTGAAGGATGTATCTTAAGAGTAGAAAATATATCAATCGTTATTTTCTAGCTGAAGCCTCGACTCTTGAACTTGAAGAGACTTTTTATATATTTTACTTAGTATACTCATTGATCCTAAAGTCTCACTGGAAAATTGAAAGGTTATGGACTTTTGGTGGAATTGGAAAAGCCTTGAATACTGTATTCCTACAAATGACTCAATGACCATTTGCAATAAAAACATCAATGCTAAATTTTCAGCATCTTTGGTTGACCAAATTGCAGTTTATGATGTCCCTGATGATGTTCTATCATTTTACATATTTATCAAATCTTGTAGTCATATATCTTTTTTATTTTGGCCAATTTGTAGTCAAATCTTTTTAATTGTTAAGAAAAATAATGGTATGATGTTATTTCTATGCCATTCTAGACTGCATAGGTTGCACTACTTTTCTTTCATATGCTTTGGATAGATTAATCCACACAACAAGGCACTTTGTGGTTAATCAAACTCTATTGTGAGCTTCAGAGATTTAATGGATATATATATATATAAATATAAATAAAGTAGCACTTAAGTCATTGCTGCCTATTACTCTAACATATGATTTGCATCTGTAGTGTTCAGAATCAACATTACAAGGATATATAACACACTATAATAAGCATTAGTATTAGTAACCCTTCAAATATTTTGCTACCATCTCTTGAACATCCAAATCTAATTAGAAAGGTGAAATGTTTGTATGTACGTAGTGGGAAATTTGACTGTGTTTCTGGAGTGGAATAAAATTATGAAATTGAAGATTGACCCCTTGAAGCCAGAGGCTCCATATTAATGTTGGATCTGTTTCTCAACTTGGATAACACAGTACACATTGTTTTTGCTTATAACAATGTATTATAAAAAGGGGTACAAAATCTGTATGCAGTCTATAAAATTCTACACATATATATACTCAATATGTATTAACTAATTAATATATATATTCAAATCAATGGTACATAACTCATGAGTCATAACCAAACTTGAAACATGTCATATATATATATATATATTCCCTTTATACAGTCTCTTTGGAACCAAAATCTCTCTGTATGCAGTTTTGGTTCGATTGAATCATCAGAAACAATACGATAGCATCACAGATGCGCAAACCACAACAAATCTTGCTGCCAAACTTATGGAAAGAATCTGTAACTTCACTAGATATCTTCTGCTTCTTCTGTCTACACTCATCCCCAGTTCCAACTCCAGAGAAGACCTGTGAGTAAGGAGACCAAGATCCAAATATCTTCTTCGAAAACCCGAGCTGTGAGATTTGCTCTTCATGAGAGATATCTCTGTTCTTCTCCTGCTCTTGTGGGTTGCCCTGGCTTTGTGGCTTATACACCACAGCTCAAACCTCTGGCATCTGATCCTTTCATGATTCTCAACTTCTTGCAGGATGACATGAACATACTGCAATATCAGTTGAGGACTTGTGAGTATATGGGATTCGAACAATTAGTTAATAGGGAGAGAGATAGAGAGAGAGAGAACTTACTCCCATGGAACATCTCCAACCAACATCCAGTCACCATCTTTGTCCTCATAAGTAGGTGCATATTCTGATCCTTTGTAGCCTTCTCTCTCTGAGTATTGGCCTATAGTGAATTTGAACATGATTTCCAAAGCCTTGAGGAGTTCTGAGTAGCCTTTGTAAACCCTCAGATCAATCTTTCTGAGGTAGGGGGCTCCATCCATGCTTACTTTCACATAAATCCCAGCAGTATCAGCCTCAGTAGTCTTATTTGCCTGAAGGCTGTTTTTCCTGTAAGATCTGATTGGTGGCCACCCCACTATCTGTGCCCTGTCATCCCAACACATCAAATTTATGAGCAAGATATAAGAAACTCAAATCTCATACTACTTCATAAAACATTTCAACAACATTATAGTCCTAAAAGAATCACAAGACTCACTTTGCAGGAGGGGCAGTTTCCTTGTGACCATGTTGAGCATCAATGCTTCCCTTTGATTCATACTCCTCTCCACTGGTTTCAGGCAATGCCCTCTTCTTGTTCAGAGTACTAGGCAGCACTACTGCTGCTTGATCCTCACTTTCATCTGTCCCTGGCAGCCCCAATCTCAGCTCAGTTGCCTTTAGATTGAGGTTGAGACCATCCTCATAAGTCCTGCTTTCCATTTTCCCAACAATCTTCAGATGAAACACAATAAACACAGCAACTTCTTGGACCTCAAGGAACAAAACCCAGTAAGCAATCTCTCTAGCAAACCAATGAAACAAGTTGTTTGACCAAGCTTTTCTCTGTGGTTGAGGAAAGTATGAGAAAATGTGTATGTTTGTGGGGAGGTGGGAATGCAAGGTTTGTATTGTATTTTATAGATGTGATAAAGGGATGGGGAGTAGAGAGAGGTGTGCAATGGCCTTTGTTAATTGTTATTCTCTCTTCATTGCATGAATTGTGGACAAAGGAAAGCTAAGCTGTCGGTAGCAACAGCAGCACCTTTGAGGCAACCTGCCCCTGCATTTGGGTGACAAGAGTGGGACAAGCTCAGCCGCCCCGCCTATGCAAGCCTTGAGGACTCAGATGGACGGCCAAGATGAGTTTTGGGGTATGTGGGGAAGAGATCAGGGCCCTTGGTTTTAAGGGAGAGTTGGGGAGCATCCCATCCCCCATGTGAAAGGGTCCACATTGATGTTGGGCATGGCCATCCATGTGGTTCAATAAAGTTCTGGCACTTCTTTTTTCTAATTAAAATTAAATTACAGAGCCTAGCTCAACAACTCTGGTTTGTTTGAGTCGTTCTCTGTTCTTGCTTTTCTCATTTTTTTATCGAGCTATGTTTGATTTCTGGTTTGTTTCCTAAGGTGGGAATTCAAAGTTTTCTTGACCAGGCAAGGCAATTGTTACTTCTTCTCTGATAATTATAATTTCTATAACAGGTTGACCCGTCTGACGTGCAATTTGATCTTGATGTGTATACAAGCATTTACTATTGTTTGACTGAATATATTTCAGGTAAGACCACTAGAATTATATCATTTTTTATTTTGACATTATTTTCCCAAGCAAGAAGACAGTAGAATCACCTTTGGAGCTTAAAATTTTGAAGTTTAACAATGATTCTACCAACTAAAATAATAACACCGTTAACAACCGAATAAAAAGCATAAATAAAGAAAAACAAAAAACAAAAATATATAATTGTTCGAATGGTTCTATGGGCTCCGAAAGTAGAAAAATTTATAAATATTCATGGTATTCTTCAAGCGCAAGAAATTGTAAATTTAAATAAACTGTTTTAGCTTAACATTTACATAAACTGTTAATTTATTTTGGTTGCAAGGCGAAGATCTAGATCTATTATAGGAGAAAAGTATGGAGTCGAGATTATTGTAATGGTTGGCAAGAAAAGCAAAACAACATTGTTGTCTTTTGACTATGGGGCATTGGGCATTAGCAAAACAAGTTGCTTTTTTGGACCAAAAGCAAAGGCCGATCAATTAATTAAAAATCTTCAAGGGCACAAAAACAATAAAACAGCTGCCTGAATGCCCTCAAAAGTCAAAAGGAGTTAGAAACTTTTTTATCTTTTATTTATATATCTCCTTATTTCATATTTAGCCGCTTATATATTATCATATTATGGTGTTATAGTTTATTAAATATTTTAAATATTATCATATTAGCGTATAATTCATTTTGTGAAAAAGATGTATATCTAAGAATCCATATCTTCTTCAAAGTCTACTGTTTCAATCAATTTGGACCATATATTGAGTATGCTTGTTCGCACATCCCAAGTTCCCAATTATTAGCATTTTGGTCCAACCCTTAATTCCCAGCTGCCACACTCGTGTGCATTAAAAAGTTGCTCAATTATTATCATGATCATAAATCATTATCATATATGCTCTCTTCTTAAATGATCAACCTTAATTCCCATCTACTATTATACATACATTCTTATCCACATTAGCAAAAATATCTCATATGAACTTAATTATTTGCTAGCGATTTGGTCCATCAAGATTACTTAATTTGGTTGAATTCCGTGCAGTCAACTAATTTCATATAAATCAACTTACTCTATTACATATATATAGTGAATTCAGGTTTTCAGCTTATATTAATAATTTATGTTGATATAAAATTTGCACATGTATATGTGCACTAAAATTAAAGTTTTTTAGACATCTATTTAACTATATCCATTTTGATATGCAAATAGGACATATTAAACTTTCATAAATCTCAAAAGGCTTTGGCATTTCAAATCAATACAAAAAATTAGGGGTGCGCACAGATCGGTTATTCAATCGACAAACTATTATACATATTCAATCCACAATTTGCGGTATAGAAATTTTCATATTTATATCTGATTCACAAAATCGAATCGTATCGGATTGGATAACGGATATAAAATTCAGAAATTACGACGAGCCTCAAACACAACAAGTTTCTATTTTCTAGTAATCATAAACTATATACTATATATATTTATGATTTTTATAATAGATTTCATTGTCAAACTAATTTAAAATACCGTAAACTTAAACTATATAGTAACATAGATAGTTTATAAACTATATGGTATTATAAACTATAATAGAGGCTTAGATTTACTCTATAATAGGAATTAAGCATAAACAAATATATATAAATTATATAAAAATTTAATATATATAATTTGTGAATCGAATTAGATATATTCGTGGTTTTCAATATTAATATTCATATCTAATTCACAAATTGCAGATTGGATCAGATTGATATCCACAAATAAAAAGTCACGGATTGGATTGGTACAATATCCACAAATTACAGATCAAATCGAATCGATAAGTAGATTTTCAATATATTTATACACCCTTACAAAAAATATAAGCAGATGACATGACGAGTCTAGCTAGCTAGCTATAGTATGAAGGTTATAAAGGTGTTTGGTAACCTTGCTGGCCCTTGTCGGGAATTGTCATTTATTGCTCTAGAAATGCAGTGATAGCAACATTCATGAATTCCACAAGTTCGCTGAAATTTGTGGCATATAACCAATGAACATGGCATTCAGTCATTCATATTTCTGATCACTGTAGAAGCTGCATATGCACTTGTGGTGCCTGAACTATTAGCTTGGCCACTTTCTCTTCCAAAAGCTCAAGAAATTAAGAGAGAAAAAGATACACAACTACTTATATATATAGATCAATCAGAATTTAATTAGGTCTACATATTTTCTGTTTTTTTTTTTAACTCCAGGTTGGGCATTGACATGACTCATCATGAAATTAATTATGTATGCTGTAAATATATACAGCATTGAGAGATAATTTGGAGGTCGACAATCTTTGACCACTATCTGTGACATGGACTACTTTTGCATTCGTGGCGCACAAAGATTCCAATTAATGTTTGGTATCCAAGAAAGTGAGACGTGTGGTGGTGATGGCATGAATGACAGCATGAGATCTTTAGATATATCATGTATACGTGTTTCTGCTATATGCTTTTTTTGACTCTACATATCCGACCTAATCCTATATATTTAGATATCATTATCACAAGCCAGTCCAAAATACCGGACCTCATGTTACCTGAAGGGAAAATTACTTAAAACCCTTACATGTTCAAATAGTTTTAATCAAAGATTACTAAAAGTATAAATGCATTATAAGTCTATGTGGTTTGCTAAGTGATGAGAAAAAGGCCAGGAGGGCTAGAAATTGGAAGTGAGAAAGTGAGAAAGTGAGAAAGATATATTATTGGTTCGATTTCATCCAATCTACCAAAAGAATGAAGTTATAAAAGAAAAATTCTCATTTTTTTCCAATCAACATGAAAATATTGAGGAAAAAGTTGATTTCATAGCATCTTCCTTAACCAAAAGGTTGTGAATAACAAAGTTATGAAACGTAAGCGTGTGCTGTCATGTGGTATGTTGGAAAATGTATATCTCATTCATGATTTATTGCCAACCAATGTCATACATGAAATATCTTTTGAGACTGAATTGATCAGATTACTATGTAATTCCGATATTCTATGAAAAGCAATAATATATGTACCCATAACACTTTAGCACTCAAAAAAGACTAAAGCAAACGCTTAATTTTGATATATTATTTAAACTTGCCAACTGTGATTATGGCTTGGAGTACAAGCTTGTGGTCCTGTGCATGGCTACTAAAACAGACACTGAGGTCCAATACAGGATGTCAAAGGGTTGGAATATATTCTTTGAATGAAAAATAGGTTCAATGGGCATGTCGGTGCTTATATGATACAACTTTTAAGTAATTTGCAGCAACTTAGGACCCTCTGTAGTCTGTTCACTTTATCCTCAAACGTAAAGCAACTTATACAACTCACAACTAAGAATATATTAATTGTGTGTATACCGACATTAGCATCTGGGTCAATAATATTAGTGCTAAAAACTAATTTTTGGGGGTACCCCAAAGTGAGTGGAAGGCTTTAAGAATAAAGGGCTGGGGTTCCTGCAGGCCGTAGGGTACTCCATGGGGCTAGACAAAACGACAAAGGACAAGTAGGATTGGTACAGTGGTCCCCCAGAGGCACCCCAAAAGAAGGAGGAGGCTCTCTCTCTTTCAGGAGCACTGGACAAAATTTGGTTATCAGAATTACTCGGAATTGGGGGAGGAGGGGTCAGCTTTCTACATTAAATCCGTGGGCATCCTCTAATTAACTCTGTTTCCTCTGTCAGACTTTTTATCATTTTTTTCATTTCTGGGTTTGGAGTCTTTGGACCACCATGTATTGTACAATGGAATATCTTCCATTATATATAATATATATATATATGGACCAACCCCATATGGGTTCCTCAGCAAAATCCCAATTCAGACCCTACCATACCCACCCCACTTCACTGTCTGTTTCATCATATTAATCTATGTTGTGACATGTGAGTAAGGCTAAAAAGGCCAACACCTTGGGGATAACTACTTGAGCATGAGCTTGAGAAAATTAGGACAAACATTAATTTATTACAAAACAAATAGAGACAAGAATGGTTTGCACTGGCAAATATTAATTAATGCTCCAAATTAAACCAACATGGTATTGAGTTTAGAAGTTATGTATGAATGACTAGATACATCTCATCCGGCCACGTTCTTCTACTATATATATATATATATATATCAATTATCTATGTCCAATTTAATGGTTTGATGGATAAATTTTAAAAGTAAATTATCAGTTTAATTCATTTCAATCCTTAATTAAAACCTTGCTTGTTTTAAATTTAATTTGTTAATACTTTCTTTTTCTTTTACATCCTAACGTCACATGACCCAATTAGAGTGTAAGATGAGAGTGTAGCACTAGCACCCAACAAGGTGATCAATTGGCAATACTGATTGACAACGACAATAGCCAAAATCATATTTTTGAGATTTGGAAATTCATTTTATAGCAAATATTTTTGGATATTTATTGTCTTCTTCACTTCAAATTACGAGATATATAATTAAGTAACATATATGCATGCATGTGCATTCATCTAGGTGGGTTGCTTTGCACAATAACATGGACCAATACACGCATTTTCATCTCTTGATGAACCAATACATGCATTTAGTTCACACAAAACAATGCATATATATATATATAGAAACTTTGAACAAATATCGATCAGTACATGCATGCATACACATAATATATATATTTTCAATTTATACCAACACTTGAACAAAAATTATATGTGTGATCACAATTCTATCCAATTACATTAAGCACTATCATTATATTATCCATATATATATATATAAATCATGTATCATAAATTGTGGTCCAGCCATAGTGTTAGCAAACCTAGAAGTACACACGTGTGGTGTCTGTGAAACATGTTGATTACTACGTGGGTGTGGGTCCCAAAAGTTGCAAACCACACGAGAGGTTGTAGTAGGGCCGGGGTATGATATCTGATTATCTGGGAGCAGAGGGGACCTGTTTAATTGGTTGCCTGCAAGGTTGTTCTGACAGCAAATATGTATATAGAAGAAACAAAGAGTAATACAAGCAAGTGGTTGTTGGAGTAAAGCAGCCACGTCTACAGCCCCATTACCATTCATACTGCAGAGAATGGGCCCCAACCAACCTGGGAAAATGGAACACTGTCATCTATCATTCATCATTGGGCCCACTTTTGCTTCTCTTTAGTCTTGTCTAAGTAAGAATCATAGCCCAGATCATACCATGGGATTGTGCTGTCATTCATCAGACGGACATAATTTACTGTTACTGTGTAATGTATATTTCATCCCCATCATAGTTGGTCTTCTTATCATGAAGTATATGAAAATAAGAAATAGAATGTTGAGTGAAGATGGTTGAAGATTCTGAATTCAAAATACCATGTTAGAGCTTTGAGGTATAATTCTGAGTAACGAATCGATCTCTATGATCCATGAATGGTAGAACTACATCCAATATCCACTAAGCACTTTGAGACTTATATATCTATATATGAAGAAGAGGAAGTTTGTATCTCATTGCTCATTTGCTCTTATCTTATTAATTATTACAACACATTATTTCATTGCCAGAAGCAAATTGAATAGAAAAGGAGGGAAACAAACGACTACTATCAATTATCAAAGTTCTTTTTTCTTTTCTTTTTTTCTTTTTACAGTGGTCAAAAAAAAAAAAAGTTCTTATTTTCAGACCAAAGAAAAAGGAGTTATTATTTGGGCCAATGCTTCAGCTGGGGCTGAATTGGGGGCCTTGGACATTTCTTACGGGCTTCCAAGTTGGATTGCCAATACCAATGCTCAACTTCTGGGAACCTCACAAGTATCCCTTCTTTTTTTCTTAATTTTATTTTCATGTTCAGTTGTTCACAAAGTTACAACAAGCACTTCTCCAATCCATAGGGGTAGAAAATTGTCGACCAATAGCGTTCCTCCCAATTTTACCAATAAAAAGAAAAGCATTCCTCCAAAATAAATTGTCTAGGGACTCCGCATCCCTCACCTTATAAAAACACAGTGTTAAACCTTAGGGGTGTTACAGTAGTTTTTAGAAGCTTAGGGAGTTATGTGAAAACATGATATAAACTTCATGAGGTGTGCATGTAAATAAATATAAGGTTAAAGTACTTGTCATTTAGATGTATTTTAATGCTGATGTGTCAGTAATTTTTAGACGGAATTTTAATGGAAGGATAATGTAAAAACAATTTAAAATTTTAGGATTCTCAAACTTTAAAGAGTGTCCGTATAAACCCCTATTCCTAAGGTAGAATTCCCACTAAGCCCAATTTTGAATTTCATTATTAAATTAATTCTTGTAATTAACCTTTTTCTTATTCACTAAGAGTGAGATATATTCAAACTCTTACTGTTCGTGCAAAGCTACAATAATGTCGATTGATCCCAATAATTTTTTTGCTTCTCCCAATATTAGTTTTGGGTGCAGATGAATTTGACTCCAATATTCCATTTTCTTTTTATATTATAAAGGAGGTTAAAGGATGAGGAGGGATTCGAAGTTAACCTTGACCGTACATATATATGCTACTACTAGAACTACAATTACAATCCCCAATTTGATCTTCTTTAAAAGAAAATGAATAATTGAGTTATAACGCTTTTGATGAAAGATTCACTGAGGCATTTTATAATAAGCTAAAAGAAGCTACTGCTAGTACTGATCGAGGCATGCTTGTTAATTCAAGTATATTCAACTGCATAAGCTTCTAATTGCATCCTTAATTATAGCCAGTGACAAATTCTTGACTCCGCCACACAATTCAAAAAACTTGAAAGCAACAAAAAAGATTACTTTTTCGGAACTGTGACCAAGAAATGTATCATGCATCCTATAAAGCATCGATTAGCCATTTTTTTGCCACCCACTAACAGATTCGGTATCCTCCTTGGTTTCACTTAAATAGATGTAATTCATTTGCATGTCAATCATTCATCTAATCTACCTATGTAATCGATCATTCCCACATTACAATATTTCATCATGGATGACTTCAACCTAGCTAGCTACCCAGATAAAAAAGAAAAGAAAAACAAATATTAATTTAAGCTCAATATCTCTTACATCAATAATTACAAAAAAGTTCGATCTGATTATTAATGATTAGCATTATTATCTTTTATTTTCATGAAATGATTAGTATTATATATCGTTATTTGTTTTATGAAAGTTGGATTTGATTATAGTGTGATCGATAGTTTGATACATATGTACAAACCGCGTAGGCTAGAAGAATGATAATGAAGAAAGAGGCAGGATGGTGATCAGATATATACATGTATATATTAATGAATTAATTAAAATAAATGAAAATTGAGAGAAAGGAGTACTAGTACTAGTGAGCCCCCACTGGTATCCACTGTCCCAAGTTCCACCAACATATGGAATAATATTATTGTGGAGAAGATTCTCATGAATTTCCTTCGCAGGTGCTGGTAGGACCATATAAATAATAAATTAATAAACTATATATAGTGAGATAAGTACTTTGACTAATTATATTACCTAATGCAACATGCATTTAGTTAATTAATTTGATACATATATATATATATATATATATATATATATTAAGGTCTGCTTTGCCAAAGTATCAAAACGGATCAACTTTGGATTTGGCCCCATTAAACGAGTCAGGGAGCAAGACCTAGCGCGCATAGACTATATACAGCAGCAAATTTTAATTGAAGCAACTTAATTAGGTCTTTAATTAGAGCCTAGCTAGTAAGTGGTCATTGTTAATTGTTAGCCTCTGTATATGATATATAAGCTTATATTAAACAAACTTTTTTATTTTTATCTAATATAAATTAAGGGTTCGGATTTGAAATCTCTCTGGTATAATAGAGTTCGTTTAACAATAATACTATTCTTACCATGTTTTTATACCATCTTACGTATCATTATTGTATTTGTAGGGTATTTCCTTATTTTTAGGGTTTTTATTTTTGTTTTTTTAGTGTCCAATATATTAATGCCATATAGATTGCCACATAAGATGGTATAAAATTATGGTATAAAAATGTGGTAATTAGTGTAGCATTGTTGTTCTTTTAATCATTTATTAATTGATGTAAAATGATATATAATTATGTGTGTATAGGTGGTCAATTTGTGTCATTTTGAGCTTGATCTTAACGGTTATTTAATTCTATGCTTTAAAGTAATTAATTATGTTAAGAACTTAAGATCGGTATTGGAGAATCATAATTCTATGGTTTGTAACAAAAAAAAACTATAGCATCAACATGAATTGATTTGATATTTAATTAGATCAATCGTATATATACCTTAGCTAGGGACATGAGGACCACCAAAACTATCATTTGTTAAATCAGGTCAGAGTATTGTAAAATATTATTGCATTTGCCAAAAGTAATCTAACGAATCTTTACTGGATAAGACTGTTTGGGATTTGAAAGCAAAAAATTGGTTTCTTGTATTCTTATCTGATTTGGACTCCCCAGAAGACCAAAAAGAGAGCTAGGGTATGTTTTTCCTTTCAAGGATTACTCGATTTTGCTTTGAAAGAATGCGTGGCTAGAGGGCTGAGCTAGCTCATCAGACAAAGATAATTATGGTGATGATATAGCTAGTAGGTTAGAAACGAAAGAAACAACCCAGAATGGGGTTGGAAGACGTTGACAGGGCAAGGGCACAGCAAGGGTTAGGGATGTTTCCTTCTCATGGGGATGTGACCTGTCTCTTAGTCATCACCATGCCCTAAAAGTTTTAGGATCAATGATGTTCAACACTTGCTAGGGATTGATGCTCATGTGTCCTGCAGCCATATAGCTAGCTATAGATTAGATCTGTACAATATTTGACGGATCATATTATTGGGGTCGCTGATCAACTATACGTCTAATCATTCAAAATATTTAATTTTTAAATTTCATTTAAGTAAAAAATCAATAAGAATAGAAACTCATTTTACCATTAATTATTATCATGATATATCATTTTAGTGTCTACCAAAACACATTTGTGTATTTATTTGGTTATAGTTAAGATGCTTTTCAATTTGTTAATTTCTTATAATTAATCAATAAGAATAGAAACTCATTTTACCATTAATTATAATCATGATATATCATTTTAGTGTCTACCAAAACACATTTGTGTATTTATTTGGTTATAGTTTAGATGCTTTTCAATTTGTTAATTTCTTATAATTAATAAAGGTAGTTCTTGGCATGGGAACCTAATTAATAAGAAGGATTGACCCATATGCGATCCTTATTACTACTTATCATTATGAAGTTTTGACCATGCAAATGCATAATTTTGGTAATTAAACTTCCATTGCATATATATTGCAACATTATTTTAATCGAGTTACGAAACAATTAAGCTTTTGATATTTTAACAAAAAATATATACAGTTAAATATCTCAGTAGGGTCAACTGGAAATTTTTATTAATGGTTATAGAATTAAATATAACCAATCATGTGCTTAATTTTATTTGTAGGTAGCTTAAATTAATTAGAATATAATAAATTACTCTTTCATATATATATATATATGGTATGAGTTACTGGTTCATGTGCGAATATGCATACTTCGAATTAAGGCTAATAAACTATTTACATTTGTATGGACACATGCAAATGGCCTGCTCAGACACATTCAATTAAATTGATGGAAAAGAAAAGGGCAAGGGACCAAAGAAACATGCTTGGTAATGAAATAAATCATTTGCTAATTAAAATTGTGTGGTTTAATTCATTATTATATATATGTGTCTTTGAATCTTTCTTCAGATGAAATATTATTTTACTATCCACGTTATACTTATCATACATTTCTAAAAAATGTTGGATTCACCTAAAATTCATATTACACATACATAATTAGTTTTATTTTTATATAAAAATACAGTCAGTGTAATGTGATTAATAAATATGGTATATTACTCTTTAAAGATGAGTAACAACGTAAAAATATTGAAAACAAGTTAAGTTATAAGTGAGGATAAATGTATAATGTGACTTGGACCAAACTTTTTCTTTTTTGTTTCCTGGTCGGGCCCGAACATTTGATTGCGGGGAGGAGATTCATGATCTCTATACAATATGATACTCAAATTGAGTTTGTAGCCATGTTCCATCATGAACCCATATTTGAGACAATTAATATATAGTTTTATTTTTATTTAATTTTTCTAGCTTCTTCATTTTTGGGCCTAATTAAGTTTCCTAACTTGAAAACACCAATCAAAGGGGTAGCTGGCTGGGGGTAACACTGCCACGACATGCATGTAGTGGGATGCATGTGCACTCACATGAAATTAAGATAGTAAAGCAAGGTATGCACAAACCTAGCTAAGTGCCTTGGTTGGAGCATAATTAGCTCTTGAATAATCATCAATTTTGTCAGTTGATGTGCCAAACAAATCACAGTATACAAGGCCTTCAATATATAGCCCTATACATTTGTATGCTAATAAAATAGAGATTATAAGTTCAATCCCTTTTTCAAGCCAACACAATTAAAAATACAAAAGAAAATTCGAATTTTATTAGTCACACATATATATATATATACATATATATATATAGCTATAGGATGATATTATCGATCAACCAAAAAAAATCTAGTATATAGATAGTTTGAGTAATGCTTAAGTTATCAAAACAAATCTCAAAACCTTGAATCTCAGCTAATGTGATCGTGTTTTATATATTTGTTAATTTTGTTTATATATATATGATTATTTTGAATTTTATTCATATGGAAATATAGATTAAATACTATAAGCTCTAAAAAAATTTAGAAAAAAAGTACGTGGTTATTTTTTTAGTTGGGATATTATATACTAATCAAATTAAAATTAATTAGGTATTAATTTTGAGGCCATGGTGTGTGTCATGATATTGGGCCCTTCGGCCAACCGCTAGCCAATAACTTCTGGCTTCCCATCTCACTCGACCAGCTAGCTAGCTAGCGAAAAAATTTTCATCTACGAACTCAATTGTAAGTTTAAGATAGTCACAAACTTTTTGACTGACTCACAATTTCATTAATTAGTTTTATAGTGTTGTATTCAGATTAGTTTAAGGCGCTTAAACTTTTGTGTGTAGTTTCTAAGTTGTAGGGCTTCAGCCCTTCAAATTTTATTTAATCTAAAACATTACATCTGTATAGACCCTAAACTTTTATGAACTCCATATAATCAAACTATGATTATAAGACAGTGTAGCTTAATATTAGTGACTACTCTAATATTAAATTGGATTATTTTGCTTAAATATTATTGAAATAGTTTTGGGTGGTTATTCTTAGGTGAATTTCTCTGAACGGTGCCTTGCATGTGATGATGGTTGACTCCGAAATTAAGAAGCAAATTGGGCTTAAGGATATCATGCAATATCAGCCACTACACTACCTCCAAATCTAATCACGCGTCGGCAAATGATTGTTGCCTACAAGATGAACGCTCTCGATTGCTCCACTTGTCTAACCACCATACGCCAGAAACTCGATAGGACCTACACATGCAGACACAGACACAAGCGTCCCACGCAGTTATATTATTGTGCGGGGGTCTCTCTCTCTTTGCCAAAACTAAACCACAATAGAGAGCAGAAGAAGACAGAAGGAGATAGCTAGAGAAGCAGAGACAGAAGCAGCTCTATATCACCAGCAATATAAGGCTTTTATTGAAGCACTTTTGTGGGGTACTGTGGCTGAGTTTCCATGGAAGCTGTTAGCAGGAAGATGATGAACCTGAAAGAGACTGAGCTGTGTCTTGGGCTGCCTGGTGGGGGTGGTACTACTACTGTGATGAATGGGATCACTGAGCCTGTAGCAGAGCCTCAGACTCCCAAGGCTACTGGGAAGAGGGGGTTCTCTGAGACTGTTGATCTCAAACTCAACCTTCAGTCCAAGGAAGATCTGAATGACAATGCCAAGAATGTTGCTTCTAAGGACAAGAACAACCTCACAAAAGACCCAGCAAAGCCACCAGCCAAGTAAGTGGATGAATTGGGTTCTCCTTAATTAATTTCTTAATTTTTTGGTTTTAGTCTCTATATGTAACCTCAATGGATCACTTTTAAGCTCACACATATTAATTATAAAATTGTTTTGATCACCTTTGGATATATAGATTTTCTCTTGTTAATATCGTATTCAAATAAGTTTTCATCTAATTACTGATATTAATTCAGATTGATAGTCTAATAATATAGTATACCAAACTATGTGTATATGAAAATTTTTCCTTTTTGAATATATAATACACCTTTTCTTTTTGTTTATCTTTTAGATTGTTTTGACACTAGTACTGATATCATTTCAATACCTTGATCCGAAAGTTCTGCTTATTTTGTGACTTTGTTGGTAGTGCTTAATTGATTAAGAACATTAATTAATTAGGGTTTTCTATCTAGTGCCCTAAAATTCAAGAGTGGTATATTAATTAAATAATATTAATGTGGGTTTTCAGGGCACAAGTTGTGGGTTGGCCACCAGTGCGATCATACCGCAAGAACATGATGGCGCAGAAGAACACAAGCGAGGAGAGCAGTGATAAAAAGGCAGCAATAAGCAACTGCAGCGCTGCGTTTGTGAAGGTTTGCATGGATGGGGCACCTTATCTTCGTAAGGTAGATTTAAAGATGTACAAGAGCTACCAAGAGCTGTCTGATGCCTTGGCTAAAATGTTCAGCTCCTTCACCATGGGTAAGTTTAATTAAGGTGACCATATATAATTGATTAATCAAGCTCTTAATTGGGCAACAATAGTATAAAAAGTTCATATATAGCTAGTGAGCACAAATTAATTAACCCAAATCCTACAGAATTTTTTGCTGTATAACCGATACACAGCTACGTGGTGTAACCAATCGAATATGTAAGAGTATATTATTTGACAACATGTTTATTTTTGTAGGGTATAATATTATTAACTTCTATTCATATTATGACACATGCATTTGATTACACCACGTGAGGGGAATCCCCAATTTAATTGATTAATTACTTTTGCAAATATAGAGAAAAATATATAAGAATACTATTAAGATGACATTATGTTGGGGACATGTTTAATTGAATTGCTTAATTTAGAAATTGCAGTAGTACTAGTAAAGATCTTGATCAGTAGCAATTTTTTAATTGGATGCGCCCCAAATTAGTGCACATGAAATTGTTGTTGTTGGCGTATTATTATATAAGAACCAAGCTAGTTGCGAATTGTCACTTCATTAATATTATATAATATTTAGCTAGCTCTTTAATTAATCAATTAATTACTTAATTGTCATATTGGTGTTGATGATTGAAGGTTACTATGGGGCCCAAGGAATGATAGACTTCATGAATGAGAGCAAGTTGATGGATCTTCTGAACAGCTCTGAGTACGTGCCAACCTATGAGGATAAGGATGGCGACTGGATGCTCGTGGGTGATGTTCCATGGGAGTAAGTTCTCTTCTCATCCCTCTCTACAAACCCTAATTAAACCAAATAATAATACATAAAATATATAATATATATATATAAGAATTAAATTAAATTGTTTAATTTAACAAAAGTACCACTAAATTGATGAGAGAGGCTTCTATGGAACATATCTTATTAGGACATCTCTCACAAAAAGATGAGATCCATATGTTGTAGGACCCACCTCTTTGTGAGAGAAGTCCCAATTAATAGGGCATGTTCCATGGAAGCCTCCGTCCTAAATTGACTTAACTAATTGTATGCAGGATGTTTGTTGATTCATGCAAGCGCCTGCGAATAATGAAAGGGTCAGAAGCAATTGGACTTGGTATGTATACCCACATAAATCATCTACTCTTGCAGGCTAATACATTTTTCTCATATTATGACCTAATTTAGTGATATATATATATATATATATATGAATGATTTTCCAAATAATAATAATAGATTTTCCGAAGTGCTTAATTGGGTACAAGATATATATGTTGCTCAACTAAAAAAGCTAACTTTCATCTGCTTATTACTAACTCCATTTTAATTAACTTGTTTCAATTACTACTTTCAGCTCCAAGAGCTATGGAGAAATGCAAAAGCAGAAGCTGAGCATGATGGGGTCTAGGATTATATGTGCAAGATGTACCCAATTAAGAGAATATGGATGGATCACCAGGGTGTGTGTTCTTTGGATGTGTCTGTATTTTTTATGTGATGGTATATAGATAGTAATTAAATTAAGATTGCTGGACCTGTGTACTGGACAAGAAGCAATAAACTTAACCCTAGTGTCTGCCTTGTTTATTGCTAATGGCTTTTCTTTATCATTACCCATTATTTTTTTGTTGTTGGCCTTGTTGTCATGGTTGTTGTGTGTTTTATTCCTTCAAATTTAATGCTATTTTTTTCCCTAAAAGAGATTCTTCAATTTTATGATAATTTCCTTTTAAATGTATGCAATAATTTGTTGTGTCTTGTAATTATTTATCTCTGAGGAAGGTACTAATAAATTAATTCATAAGTGAGGGAGGGGGAACAAGGCCATGTGCATGTTGATGGGCCTTTCATTTATGGCCATTAATTTATATTCCATTTGTTTATAATTAAATTGATCTGATAATCAAATATATGTATATCTGACTGGTGAATGTAGGCTGCTAGTGAACGTGGTTGGAATTCTATACATAATAATGTGAATGCTACGTAGTTATAGATATAGCTATAATTAATTAGTATGACTTGCTTGTGAGTTGTCTGTGTTTATTAATTTAAAATTGTGATTGAATTTTATGGGATCACTAATATTTGATGATTTAGCCCAATAATATTCATTGCACTTATCTTTTCGATATATAACAAATCACAAGTCTATGCTCTCTCTCTCTCTCTCTCTCTCAAAAACACACACACATGCATTCTGGATTTCTTGGATCTGACACTGTGGCAGCCCCATGTTTCATCTAATCGGAAAGCAATTATTTTTGACAGGTTGGGTGCGAATATATAGTACAAAGAATGAAAAATTTTCTAAATAGCACACATGCTTAAGGGGTCAGAATATGTACTTAGGATTGTGTTAATAAAAAATATTAATTTATGTTTTGTATTAAAGAAAGACATGTGAGAATGTAGAGTGTTATCTCATATTAGAAAACTATAATTTTGCATAGTAGCTTATAAAATCACGTGTTTTAGGCTAAGTAGCCAAACTTGCTTCACGTCACCTAATATGAGTATGAGTTTAAGTGACACCACACATGCGAGAGCGTGTAAAAATGTGGAGTGTTATTCCATATTCCAAAATTATAACCTTACATGGTAGCTTATAAGGGTTTGGGCTACTCTTCATAGCCAATTGGTTTTAGAATAGATGCCTAGATTTATTCATGGTATCATATAGAAAGTTATTTACGTAATGTGTTTAAACGACCACACGTACTTCTACGTCACCCAATATAAATTGTCCACGAATTAGACTTAAAATGATGCCACATACCACCCACCTCGACAGCTGTCACGACCACCTTCCCTTTCTTTTTCTCTCTCTATTCCTCTCTGCATTCTGCACACCCCGCTGCACATACTTGCTGTTATTATGAGAAGGCGTGGAGGAGGATTTCTTTTGCGGAGGATTCCAAAACTAGAAATCTACATAAACAATCAAATTTACATATTATTTTTTAGACTTTTGGTTAAAAATTTTTTTTTTAGACTAACTACTTTACCCTCAGTTTTAACGGAGTTAGTAACAAAGTGAGAGATTATCCTTCTTTGATACAAAACATAAATTAATATTCTTCATCAACATAACCTTAAATACGTATCATGAAATAGAATTGATCCCTAAGTATGCATCCTAGTTAGAAAATTGTCCCTATAAATAAATTAGATCGAACCGAATGATCGTGGAGGCATTAAAACCCTTCATATATATAATATTTCTTATTGGGATTCATATCATGCATTTTAACAAGAATACTTAACCAACTAGTTTAGATTAGATTGGCAATCTCATAACATAACATATTAAATTCTTTAATAAGAGAAAATTTTTAAACATATTTAGACCATCTGTTAGTTTTTGTAATCTTTTATTCTCAATTATACATTTATTATTCGGTGGTAAAGAGCAATAGATGAAATGAATTGTAACACTTGTTTATTTTGTTATAAATGAGGCACAAGGCCTAAGCAATAAAAACTACATCAACTAACCAATGGCCTAATGAAATGAATTGTAACATTTTTTAGATGTGAACAAAAAAATATAAATTTTTGTATTAATATCACACGATTCTAGTTAAACTTGTCAGAAAATCCAAATCCCATTCACATGCATGTTATTTATGCTAAGTAGCCAAAAAAACCAGTTGCAAACAGAAGTTTCTTAAACTATTTTAATTATGGTGTTTTGCACTAACACCATCGAAACTAGAGAAGGTGTCAGATATACCATGCACCCAAATTTTTTTTTATTTTTTAAATCAACCACCCAAACTTTACAAGATGTGACAATGTGGCAATTGCTGTCAAGTTTTGTCAAATTTTCTGTTAAATCAAAGGATATTTCGATTTAATTAACATTTAATTTAAATAAGTTTATTTAGATAGAACACTTTTTTTTCCTTTTAAAGTTTTTCAAAACTAATTTAAGGGCAATATTATTTAGATAGAGCACCTTTTTTATAATAAAAAAAAATCTAATTTAGAGGCAAAATTATGTAGTTAGAACAATTTTTGTTTTTCTTCTTTTTATTTTCTATTTTTTATTTGTAAATATCATTTAAAGGCATAATTATTTAAATTAGTCACTTTTAGAAAAAATATATTTAGGAGGATAATTATATATATTAGTCACTTCTCATGTTTACAAGGCAATGGATTTGCTACTTAAGAGTGAGTGTGCACCATATGAAGCTAAACCTTATATTTTGCATGGTACTGCCGGGAATGAAAAACTTTTATCACATACCATCTCATGAATAGTTGAACACACTTCGTCAGGTGACTTCGAAACCTTAACGTACTTTCTTTCTTACTTTAGCATAGGCCTTCTCCAAATAATGAGAGAGATTACTCCGTTTATTTCTTATTTTCAGAGTCTTTTAATGACTTTTTCACTTCCTAAAATTTTCATATAGAAGAAGAGGGGTGGCCTTAATAAACAGAGTATATGACGAAATACCCATTTTTGTATCATGATTCAAGCAATCATGCACCATAGTTTGTTGAGGCATGGCTGCTTAACTCGTTTTTCTTCCTTCTCTTCTGTCCATGTACACTACTATGTCTTGTTACTGTTAACTACACAGCAACCAATCCTGTTCCTTCTATTTCTACTTCCAAAAGTTAAAACCACCCTTCCATCACCATCATAATTTTAAGCTACTCGTCAGGAAAACACCAGCAAAACATAACATGGAAAGCCAGCACTTGTAAATTATATTTTCTTCATCAACAAACTTCAAGTTCAGAAGTGAAGGCTACATTAGTAATATGTACAAACACAAAATTGACCTCAAAAATGAACTACAAATATACTCCCATATACTGATTCACTGACCTAAGGTCCTAAAGCCCAAAAGGCAAGACTGGAAGAAACATTTTCTTGCATTTTCTTGCAGGTTGGTTGCATATGGCGCCAGAGAATCTGAATCTCAGGATGTGAAAAGCATGACTGGAAGAAGATGTCCTTGCAGGTCGTTTGAGTATCTGAATCTTAGGATGTGAAATTATCTTCAGCAATGCCCTTCTTGATTAGGTATTGTTGAGATGAAATACAAAAAATTGTCTGCAGATACATATTCAGCGATTCCAATTTAACAAACATAATGACAGAAGTCTTATATAATTATATCATCCAATCAAAAATGTTAAATAATGTACCAATGCATACTTTATTCCTGTCAGGCTATCATTTTCATTGAAACTGAAACAATTTCAATTATTTCATGTATCTATTTTGATGAATCTAAAGATGCCTTCATCATGACTGCTCTAGCTGCTCAATAATCAAGAACTCAAAATAGTTATATTTATAAAGTTAGAACACTGTTATTTTCATTTTCATTTTCATTGGTAAGAAAGGGGTGTGTAGAAAGGAAAACGGGTGTGCAAATAGCACCACTCTTTTTATATTCATCTCTTTATTTCAAGCAACAATCATGCAAAGGATAATATTGGTTATTAAGAAAACTAGACCTCTTAATACTTAGCAACAACAATCAAGTTCAAGATTCTCAACATAATCTATCCTTCTCATTTTACTCCAAAGAAGCATGAGCATCTGTTGATTCTAAAATTATTATAACCATGTGTGACAGTACCAATTATCTCTCCTTACTAAGCAAAGAGGGCTTGATTTCAAAGCTAAACTAAATGTGAGGACAGTGCTAAAATCCTTAAGGGAAATTGAAGCCTTGCATTATCACCAACAGTTAATGCTGGCAATGGAGCTAGTATTATAAAACTAGCATGTGTTGAATATACAGACACACAAATTGACTCACATATGATCTAATCCAGGTCACACCTCCACCCCCTTACAGACTGACATACCAAACATCGCCATTAGGTTTTTCCTAAGTAATAATTATCATTGGTCCTGGTGGTTGCTAGAAGAAACAAAGGTCTTAAGCATGCCCAATACTTTTCCATTTTTATAAGTAGTAATATAAATCTTTTTCAATTATATACTTAATATAACTAAGAGTTTCCAACCATAAACAAAGTGAACAAGATAAAAAAGTAGCATCACCTTTTAAGTTCACTGTATTTGATTTTCCGGCTGTGAAAAGAAATCTTTGGCATTACGTGCTACCTCTGCTTCAAGTACTGCTTCCAACACAATGTCTGATCCACTAAAATTCTCTGTCATCACAACCACTGGTTATCTATTTGAACATATATATCTAAGATGAAAAGCACAACTATTTGCATATTCTCTTAAGAAAAAGCTACGATATGTTCAATTTACATTCAAACAAGTGTTTATAATTGTGTACGTGTCAGAACAAAGGTTTATGAAATAATTTAATGTGCAAGATTTTTCATGCTCTGAAATCCAGAAGAAAGTAAATCCTGGAAAAATTCAAGGGTATTCCTATGACACAAATAGCCCACCAAGTTGCAAACCCAGATACAAACACCATCAATACCAAATCAATTCCGTATGGAAAAAATCATACACAACTAGGCCATGAGCATGAGCAACACCTTTCTTGGCAACCATACAAGGCATGAAACATGGCAAGTAAAGACAAGAATTCATATGAAACCATAATATTTGCAGCACATGCCATCATGAATTCAACTTAAGATAATGTGGGCAATTAAGTAAATCGTTTGCATAAAAAAAAAATTAAAGATTTGTGGGTTCTCAAGATATTGGAAAGGGAATTTTCACTAGACTGTCCCCAGTGGTATGCTCAAATTGGGACCATGATCACATCAATTTACGTGTTATAATTCAGAAGACTACTACCCTTGCGATTTGGTAGCATCCCAGCGCTTTCAGCTGAAATTGGGAGAACAGAGAAAAGACCACTTTCATCATTAAAGTTCTCTTTCTCTGCACTATTCTTCAAAGAGCCAGTCTTCACAGCATCAGATTCAGCCAATTTTGCATATGCAGTTGCTTGGCTATGTATATTAAGTGAGTCTGAGGTTCTGAAAGTATAATCCTGCGAAAGATACGTACAAGATGTTCAAGATGATGCCAAGTGGACTGTTAATAAGAAGAAATTGTACTACTAAAACCTTCATCACAACATTGGTTGACTTCAGCTCCTCCTTGGGCTTCTCAAATGAGCTGTCGGTCCCTAACAAGAAAACATATAAACTGGCAATCATGAGAGAAGCAAAACATCACTTGGGCCAGCAATTTATGGCTGCTAAGAATTCTACCATTATCTGGAGGGGACACGTCTTGAGGATTGTCCATCAGCTTTCTAGTCAGAGGACCAGGATTTATAAGTGTGAAATTTCGGACTTCATAACGAATCGATTCTATTTGCGCCAATGCATCTTGAAGTTCTTTATGAACCTAAATTTTCATGAAAAGGACATAAATTAAAACAAAAAAACATTTGTTTCAAGGACATTGTCTTAGCCTGTCGTGCACAAGCAACTTAGCTCACAATAACTGATGATAGAATGATAGTTATCATTAATTTATTAATCTCTTTTGTTTTTTCTTGAAAAAAGAGCATTAATAATTAGAAGAAGTACCTGGCGAGCTTGAGACTGCTGCATAACATTGTCGAATTGGCCACGAGCTAACTGCACGTACCCGATTGCCCGACCGGCTAACCTCCCAGCTGTTCTAGCAATTCTGGGCAAATCCTTTGGTCCTACAACACAACCCATTGCACATCAAACCCACTTTTTCAGTTACTGTTTCCAATAAAATCTTCAATCTTTGATCAAATCCCACAATCTCAGATAACCCAGAAAGTCTTTGACCTCACCCAACAAAAAAAAAAAAATAAGAACCAACCTTGACAACGAAGATGCCAGAGAGCCAAACTCAGAGAAAAGTTGAGAGTAAAATTGGACTGCAAAGCATTTTTCTTTTGAAAAAACACAAACAGAGAGAGAGAAAGAGAGAGTGTGTACCGACGAGAGCAGCTGTGGCTCCGATCAAGAGGAAGAGCTCTCCGTACGAAATACCCAACATTTTTTGCGCCTCAACTATGAGTGAGGTCGAGCTCGCTCATAAGGAGTCCATTGACGTGGCAACCATGAGGGCCCACCATAAGGGAACCAAACGACGTGGCGACCATCTGTTGGATTTGTTTGTGCCTGCTCTGGTTTCTGCTGCACTGAATCGAACTCTATACTCAACTAAAATCTTGGGGGTTTTCCTTCTTTTCTCTCACTTTCCCGAGAACCAAACACACCCCTCCCCCACTTGGCAGTCACCCTTCTTTTATTCCACTTCCTTTCTTTACTTCAATGAGTTTGATTCTCTCCTACTTTTCAGATATTCGTAGCCAATTAATTAAACCTCAAACAAAACGTATACCGGATCTATATGTTAGTTCAGGGTTGGGGTTAGGGTTCCTCTAATCCACGAGCAAAACCAATGAAACTGAACTGAAGCAGAAAAAAGACAAACTTTAGGCGAACCCTCGTCGAATTCTCCATGGATTTCGTGGAATTGGAGGCAATCGAAGGCCTCCGATGGTCCTGGAACTCATGGCCAGCTTCAAAACAAGAAACCACAGCGCTAGTAATCCCTCTAAGCGTTATGTGCACGCCATTGATGCAACAAGCGGAGCTCCCAATACTCCCCTACGACCCAGTCACTTGCTTCCAATGCGGCGCCGTTTTGAACCCCTATGCCCGGGTCGAGTACACGTCTCGCATCTGGTTCTGTTCGTTCTGCCACCACAAGAACTCGTTCCCTCACTCTTACTCCAACATAGGCGAGACCAATCTCCCCGCCGAGCTCTTCCCGACTTACAGCTCCGTCGAGTACGCGCCTTCGGGTCGGAAACTTGCTAGCCCAGTTGCGAATTCGGGTCTGAACCGCAGTTGGGCCAATGGGTTGTCGTCGTCTTCCTTGTCACTGTCGTCTATGGCGACCTCGTCGCCGACTTCTGGGTCAGACGGGGATCCGCGAGGGGTCAGACCGGCGTTTGTGTTGGTTGTGGACGCGTGCACGGCGGGGGAGGAGCTTCTGGCTCTAAAAAATGAGCTTCTGCTTGTTCTGGAGCAACTGCCGGAGACTGCTTTGGTGGGTTTGGTCACGTTTGATTCAATGGTTCGTGTTCATGATCTTGGATTTTCTGAGTGCTCAAGGGTCGTGGTGTTTCACGGAGAACGGGAGCTTTCATCGCTTCAGGTATTTGTTCAGAAGTAGAAATGTGGATTAGAAATTTTTGTTCTAGTTTGTATTGGGTAATGCTTGGACTCTACTGCAGAGTTTAATTTTTATAGAAACTGCTTCTGCTTTGGGGGATTTCTATTTTTGGTTTGAATGGGTTGCTTTAGGTAGTGTAGAAGACATTAAACATTTTGTGAAGATATCAATAACTCGGAGTTTAAATTAGAAGGCAATCCATTTGGTAGTCTATAGCTAAGTCCTTGAGAATAGTTCATACCCATAAGTAGTTTTACCTCTTCAGGCATTTGGTAATTGTATCAATCTTAGAACCTCCAGGTTCTTAAAATGCTCGCCACTTAAGGATTAGTCTCCATGTACACTAATTCAGGTCCTTATTTCTTCTTTGTCATCTGGTCCGGCTTATAGCTGCCTTTTTTTTACCAATAGTGTATGTTAGAGTGTCCTGTGCCGTAGTTTAAATTTCTGAATTTTCTTATTGAATGCATTTTAATTCATCATGTATATGATTTTTAGATAATGGATTACATGCTTTATAAACTCTTAGACTCAACAACTCCTGGGCATTAATCAAACAAAGCAGCAACAACTTGGAAAGATGCCAGTTAACCAAAAGCAGGGTTTTTTGCTACCAGTATCTGAATGTGAGTTCAACATCACAACTGCAATTGAAGAGATCCATTCTTCAGTTCAAGTCCAGCCCGGCCATCGCCCAAGAAGGTCTACAGGAGCAGCAATATCAGCTGCACTTGGACTTCTCGAAGGATGCTTAGCGAGCACGGGCTCCAGGATCATGGTCTTCACGTCTGGACCTGCAACTTTAGGCCCAGGAATCATTGTAGACTCAGATCTTAGTAACTCCATCAGAACTCACCGAGACCTCATCAATGGTCATGCAACTTATTATAGTAGATCTTGCATCTTTTATAGGAAACTGTCACAGCGGTTAACTGATGCATCTATCGTTCTCGATTTGTTTGCTTGTTCTCTTGATCAAGCTGGAATTGCAGAGCTAAAGGATCCTGTCGAAAAATCGGGTGGGTTCATGATGCTAGGTGAGACATTTGAGTCGAACCAATTCAGAAAATGTTTGCGGCACATTTTTACCCATGATCAAGAGGGGTATTTGAAGATGTATTTTGATGCAACCATTGAGATTGTGACCACTAAAGATGTTAAAATCTGTGGAGCCCTAGGTCCTTGTGTATCTCTTCAGAAAGTCAACAATTTAGTGAGTAGCAGTGAGATTGGGGAGGGTGGCACCTATATGTGGAAATTGGGTACAATCACCAATAAAACATGCATTGCTTTTTTCTTCCAAGTGAGTGATGATCAGAAAGTTCAACCTGCATCGGCATTCTTCATACAGTTCATAACACAATACCGACATGGGAACATGGGAATCCGGAAAAGGGTGACAACTGCTGCAAGAAGATGGGTGGGGAACCGTTCACCAGAAGTGGCTGCTGGGTTTGATCAAGAAGCAGCAGCTGCAGTGATAGCCAGACTTGCTATTCACCGAGCCGAGAATTGTTTTGCTCGAGATGTTATCAGATGGCTGGATGACATGTTGATCCGTTTTGCCTCTAAATTTGGAGATTATGTGGAGGAAGATCCATCTTCTTTCCGCTTGTCATCCAACTTCTCCCTTTATCCCCAATTCATGTATTACCTGAGGAGGTCTCAGTTTATTGATGTCTTTAATAGTAGTCCTGATGAGACTGCTTTCTTCCGGCTGATGCTAAACCGTGAGGGGGTGGTGGGTTCTCTTATCATGATCCAACCTACGCTTTTCCAATATTCCTTTGATGGTCCACCCGTTCCAGTCCTCTTAGATGTTCGCTCCATCTCTCCAGATGTTATCTTGCTCTTTGATTCTTACTTTCATGTGGTTATTCATTACGGGTCCAAGATTGCTCAATGGAGGAAGCTTGGTTATGACAAGGACCCAAACCATGAGAATTTGAGGAAGCTGTTGGAAGCCCCAGAAATCGATGCAGAGCAATTGGTGGCTGACCGAGTTCCAGCACCTAAGCTTATTAAATGTGACCAGCATGGCAGCCAGGCAAGGTTTCTTCTTGCAAAGTTGAATCCATCTGTTACCCAGAATTCAACATACACAGATGGCTCAGATATTGTTTTCACTGATGATTTGAGCCTGCAAGTATTTTTAGATCACTTGCAGGTCCTGGCAGTGCAAGGCTGACGAAGAGAAGCACTGTAAATAGCTTTTTTTATTATCTGTTGTCCTACAAAAGAAATTTGTATGTATAGCTTTCAAGAGAAGAGGTCTTGTTGTATTTCCCGACAGTTGTGCATTGAGTACGAGTTATAATCTTCTTTTCCTTTCCCATTTTCTCTGTTCTTATCATTTTTGTCACAGGATTTCCAAGTGCTTGTTTCAGTTTCCTTTAATTTGAATAAATTTTTTTGTGGTTACTGGTCTAGTGGTTATGATATTATGATATCTGCTTTTTCACCCGGCTACATCTGTTTTAGTTCTTCGTAAGGCCAGTGAGTATTTAAGTCCTTTAAATGGAGAACAATGCCTGGTTATTTTTTGTATGGGTTTTTATGGATGAGTAATTTTTGCTTACGAGTAAATCATATTTTGACATCTGTTCCTTTATGGGGAGGAATTTTTTATTCACAAGTAATTTGTTTTTTGTTCCCTTCAGGGTTATGGTTAAGATTGGATTACAGACATATAGCACACCAAGGCCCCTTCGACTTTGGCTAGTTGCTTTTTATAATAATAATAATTATTATTTTTTATCGTCTTGTAGTGGGGTCTGATGGCCTTATAATATCAAGAGCATCTGTTCCTTCCAGTACATGACAACCCCCTGCTTATCTGCTTCCTTTGACTTCATTATGTATTCAGGTGTATAACGTTGGCCAAACTAAAAAATAAAAAAGTATTGAGTTGTATAACAAGAGTTTAATCTGATGGATGAGTTTGGACAACGAAAGATTGGGGATGACATACTCCAAGCAAAGGTCAGTGTCAATCCATTTAGGAGAAGGGTACCCCAAGCCTCACTCTCACAAGACCATCTCTGATGCGGACAAGGATGTCAACATCCACCACATCTAACCGCAGAAAACTATATCCTACCAATTCATGGTGTACCCTTAATAGAATTTAGGGGTTCACAATATCCTATTAATTCATGGTATACCCTCAGAAGGATCTAAGGGTTAGAAAACATTGGTATATCATATACAGTGTTTGCATAGTATTACCCTACTCATCCATGGTGTAATCTTAGAAGCATCGTAGGATTTTCCATTGGGTTAGTCTTGCCGCATGTATTCTAATTTCTACAAATAACAATAGAAAATTTTTGAAAACTAACCTATTTTTGTTTACATTAAAGAATTTTAACTCTTTTAAAAAAATTTTAGACCTTTTTTCATCGAGCAGTGCTCGAGCTCCTCTCGAAATATGCTTGAATCCTCCTTGAGTAGTATTCAAACCCTATCAAGTAATACTCGAAGGTTGTTTGAACATTTTTCGAGAGGAGTTCGAGCACTATTTGAATGTCAAAATTACGTATGAGTTACTGTTTTTTTTTTTAATAATAGAAAGATACCCTTACAAATATCAACTTGTCATATTGATTGTCCTTGCCAGAATCCGAAACCAACCAAAAATATCATTTGCTCTCTTGAAAAGGCCTTGATGTCATATTCATATATGCAAAGATTAATGGTGATGGTGGATTTGTTTTTTTCTCTTTTTTTATCTTATTAATGGTGGATTGTTGGATGCTTTCATTTGGCATGCGAGTACTGGAAATTTGATACTTGCAATGTTCATGGTACTACCAAGTTTTCAACATGGAAAAGTAAAAAATTACGATTACTATTCATGTAATCTTGCATATTAAATTCCTTCACATGTGAAGCAATTTGATCCATTACGTCAATATCAGTAGGTTTCAAACTTTAAATAGGGATAACTCTAGTGATATGAGAAACCTACTGATATTAATTAAGAGAGAGTTTTTTTTGACATGCACTTTGTGTAATATATAAATACATCTAAATTTAAAATTTTATATATTTAATAATGAAAAGAGGAACCTGTCATTCGTCAATATTAAGGGTAAAAAAGTATATATTATGTGATGATTTTATTGTAGAAATTTATTACTAAAGATTAAGTTTGATTTGTTGGCAAACAAAAGAGAAGTTGAGATGCAAATTACAATAATAACATGATATTTTTCCTTAATGGTTTTATATGAAAAAACCTCTTTGACCATAGTAATTTGGCATGACATACAACTTCGCATTATAAACGAACTCTAAAGAAAAGTTTGGAAATTAAAGTCCAACCCGTAAGAAGAACATAGATCCGCAGGTTCAGATAGTACCTGCCCCACAGTCTTCCATTGTGCTTTCACTTTTAAGAAACAATTTCTTGCGTGTCAAGTCCCCATTCACTCCTTCCAAACCGCCGGTCCGCCACCACATGAACCCTACGCAACCCACAAAAGTCCCTTCTCTCCCAGAACACTTGCACAACTCCCCCAATCCAAAGCCCTAATAACCCAATCAAATCCCCAAATTGGTATGAGCAATCAATCAATTCGACGAAACCCATTATTCAAAACATTCAAATTGATATAAAACAATCACACCACACCCCCATTGGTTAAATGGTTCACTGGGCCACTGAAAATCTTGAGGATGCAAGTATATAGAATTTGAGATTTGGGTATTGTTTGAGATTTCGATTGTTGGTTAGTGAATTAGGGATGTGAGTGAATTGGGTAGTTCTGGTTAGGTCCGGTTGTTCGGGGATGGTCAGAGATGGCTCGAGACGGGGAAGTGGTGCCGGTGGACCCACAAGCGGTGGTGGCTGTGAAGAAGAAGTCGTCTCGGAGCTGGGTTTTGTTGGACTGTACGGGCCAAGCTACGGTCTTAGATGTGGACAAGTATGCTATCATGCACCGGGTGAACATCCACGCTCGCGATCTTCGCATTGTCGATCCTTTGCTCTCTTACCCTTCCGCCATTCTCGGCCGTGACAAGGCTATAGTTCTCAATTTGGAGGTACTCTTTTTGTTTCTGCTTCATTGCTGATTCTATTGCTTTGCCTTTTTGAATATTTGGCAATTTTTATCTTATGTCCGTTGACTGATATTGGGTTTTTTGTATCTGGATGTGCAGCATATTAAAGCAATAATCACTGCTGATGAGGTTAGTCTCTCTCTCTCTCTCTCTCTCTCTCTCTCTCTCTCTCATGAGCTCTTTCTTTCTCTGCTGAATTTAATGTGTCTTGGGTTTTTACTGCTGATGAGGTTAGTCTCTCTCTCTCTCTCTCATGAGCTCTCTCTTTCTCTGCTGAATTTAATGTGTCTTGGGTTTTGAATGGAATACACTTCAGTATTAATTTTTATTTATTTATTATTTTGTTGCGTGGTCAAAGATTTCTGATTTAAGAGAGGAAGTTGTGCTTGTGTTTTAAGACTACTACATAATGGTCACCATGGGTGTTAATTGTTTTTGAGGGAGCAACTAAATAGATGGTTAAATTCAGGACATTGAAAGTTTTTTTCCTATAAAGTCACACCCGTATTCTATTCCTTGTGTTCTAGAAAAAAAAAAAATAATAATAATAAATATATGGTGCTTTTGACTTTCGATGAGTTGGGGCTCTTTGCAGATGGTGATTGTTAGTTTGTTATGGTATAGGTGCTGCTTCGGGATCCATTGGATGAATATGTTATCCCTGTTGTTGAAGAGCTTCAAAGACGGTTGCCTCCTGTGAATTCTGTACGGGAAAGTGAAAGAGATGGGAAAGAATTCCCTGCTGGGCAAAATGATGTTGAGGCGGGTGAAGAAGACGGTATGGTTTAATTATTTGAAAGTTTATCATTGAAGAGTAGTCTCTGTTTTTGGCGTTCTTGGAAATATACATATGTTTGCATCTATCACTTCTTTCATTATCCTAAACATTGAAACTTCTGAGTTCTGGTTTTATTCTTTGACATCTGAATGATCTAGATTATGCAATGTAGAGTCCCCATTTGAATTCCGGGCCTTGGAGGTAGCCTTGGAAGCAATTTGTAGTTTTCTTGCTGCACGGACGACAGAACTGGAGACTGCTGCTTACCCTGCTTTAGATGAACTTACCTCTAAGGTAGGACTTAAGTTTTCTCTCATTTTCTGGTTTCTTTGCCTCCACCCTTTGTATCATTCTAAACGGGAAAAAACAACAGAAGTATTGTGTATTTTCTCATGCTTACAATAGGCTTTGAACCGAAAGTCTACCACTTTCTCACCCCATCCTAATGCCACGTGAGCTAGCTTGATAATGGGCGCGGGAATATAGTATTTCATTCACTGGTTTGATTTATTTAGGTAAATCAGTGATAAAAGCTCTTAGATTCTGGCGAGTCAGCTGTCAGCATAGGCTATGTGGGAAAATTTTCTGCTTAAAGCACTAGATGATAAAGTCTAGGGATTATTGTCTTCATTTTTGTTTGAAATTGCTAAAGAAGAATTTTTATATCTTATTGTTTGGTTTTTGTTAAGTTTTGATAAACCTCTAGCCTTGCATTCTTGTAGTTGACCTGAATATTTGGCTTCAAAATGGGGTTGTCTTGCATACTTGCGTGCATGTTTTTCTAAGCTTAGCATCTCTAATTATGAGAGAAAGTTTCTCACTTGATCTTCTAATAAAGAATTAGTCTCTCAACCCTTTTTAATTGCCATTGTTTCTTTTTCAATGTTTTCATTTAGTCAAATGTGTCCTTTTTGTCTATAAAAACTTGGCTTCTTTTGCCTATTATTTTGATCCATTGCAATCTGCAGATTAGTAGCCGCAATTTGGATAGGGTACGTAAGTTGAAGAGTGCAATGACGAGGTTGACTGCTCGAGTCCAAAAGGTATATGAACTTCCTGCGGTGTGTGAATGATTTGATAGTAGTTCATGTCTCTTATGAGAGTAATTGAATTTTAATGCAATCATCAAAAGATGTTATTTCTTATAAATTTTTTTTTTCCATTTATGTTATTTGCTTCACATTGGTGTTTGGTGAAGGAGTTTCATGCTACACCCTGTCCTCATGTTATCTGAACATTATGCCATTAGATAAGTTGTTTGATATATTTCGTTCTTAGCAGTAATATTGTTGAAATGACTATTTAATGTACTGGATGCATACTGCACTAATGTGTTCTGTAGGTGGACTTTTCTATTTTTCTTTCATTATCTATATTTAAGATCTTTAATTGGAATTTTTATGTTGAACCTAAAATGTTGGATGGCATTTATCGTACACCTAGTTAATATTATGTACACACGCATGTGAGCACCACATCCATGCTCACCAACCATAAGATGAAAATACAATGATCGATATTCAAGTCCTGATAAAATACTCTTTTCTTTTTGAATGAATGTCTGTCATTAGATTTTGATCCAACAGTTATTATTCAGACACTAACCAGCTAATTTGTTAATAAGTCACTTACCATGTATTGAACAGTTGGATGAAAATATAAAATGATTAATAGGACAATGGTTTGAAGTACGTAAGCAAAAGACATGTGCCCCAGTTTTCAGATTCTGTTGGACACAAAAGCATGTTTAAGAGCATAGCTAAGTGACCATTCAAAAATACCAATAAACATTTTTGCTTCAAAGAAGACCTCTTTGGGCACCCCAGGGGCTGTGCTGAATGGTCACTAAAGCTAGCAATGTCATCTTCTTGGTGAATGTCATGCGCAGAAATCTACTTCATACCTTGTATTCTACATTAGTTGCATTGTAAATGCTGTTTCGTATTATTTCTATAAGCATTCTTTTTTGTTGTGTATCTTATATTGAGTCTTCAGACTACAGTAACAAATGAATTTGTGGTGTGGAGTTGAGATGAACTTACTTGATCAGAGTATAATTAAAGACAACATATAAGTGTCCTCTTTACTACTGCAAATCAAGGCAATAAATAATTTTCTATTACTTATTGCAGGTGAGGGATGAGCTTGAACAGCTTCTGGATGATGATGATGATATGGCTGACCTTTACCTGTCAAGAAAATTGGTTGGTGCATCTTCACCAGTTAGTGGCTCTGGTCCTGCCAATTGGTTTCCTGCCTCCCCTACTATTGGCTCAAAAATATCGCGGGCAAGTAGAGCAAGTATTGTAACTGCTCGTGGAGATGATAATGATGTTGAGGAACTTGAAATGCTACTTGAGGTCATAACGTTGGCATACTTCTCATTTGTCTTATTTTAGTGAAACTTTATACTAAATTGGTTAATAATACTTTTGCAGGCTTATTTTATGCAGATTGATGGCACCTTGAACAAATTAGCCACGGTATGGCTGCTTTAGATGCAAACTTTTTTTTTTGTCATTATTGGCTTACAAAGAGAATTGAGGATTTACTCTCCATTCCACCATACCCCATGCCACTTGTGTTAAGGTTCTTGGGTCGGGATGTAACAATGACCTGCTGGTACGAAAAAGCCTGATCCATCAAATAGGAAACGAGAAGAAATGTGAGTTGTTTGGGGATGTTTAGATTGTTCCGATTGCTCTGGTCCAATATTTAGGGTTTCGGCAGTAGAGGGAGAAGATAGTGAAAGAGAGTGAAGAACATTCAACCTTTTGTTGATTGACTGTAGAATCATATATATTACACAACCCTCTTCTTATAATTGAATAAAGTTATTAAAGGCATTTTTTCACATTATGTACACTATATCGAGATAACCTTAACTGCTTAAATCTTGAATTTTGCAGCTGCGTGAATATATTGATGATACAGAGGATTACATTAACATTCAGGTACTTGATTTTGGAATTTTATTCGTATATGGCAATATTTATCAATGGTTTCTGATCTAACTTGTGCTTTCGTTTTGCAGCTTGATAACCACAGGAATCAGCTGATTCAGGTGCTTTATTCTTCCTATTTAGTGTCTCATTACTGTAATATATGCTGGTTTTATTTCTTTTTTTTTTCATTTTTTTATCACTAAATCAGGAGTATTTGTATTCTTAAAGACATGTTTTATTCTCATTACATTTCATGGCTGCAGCTTGAGCTTTTTCTTAGTTCCGGCACTGTAAGTTTATCCTTATATTCTTTGGTGGCTGGAATTTTTGGCATGAATATCCCATACACGTGGAATGATGATCACGGATACATGTTTAAATGGGTATGTACAAAATTTCTGCTGGTAATTCTTAGCTAGTATAACTGACTAATGAATGTCTCTGAAAATTGAATCTTTCTGTTCTACAGGTTTGCATTGTCACAGGAATAACCTGTGCTTTTGTTTTCGTAGTCATTACTGCATATGCTCGCTACAAGGGGTTGGTTGGATCCTGAACTTTATAAGTAAAATCAGCAGCGGAGGAGAATATAGAAGAGACTAAGAGGGCCATGGGCCCTGCAAACTTGTGAAAGAAAATAAAACAAATCATTTGCTTTGCATCACAAAATCCTTTAATGAGATAGATCGATCCCTGGAATATGTCGTACTCTTCCAGTCCACAAATGACTGTCTTAAATTAGTTCCTCTGTCTGTCTTGCCTCAAGAAGTACATAATGAGCATATGTGCCATTTGTAAAAACATTTTTTTCTTTCTCTTATATTATTCTCATTAACATTACAAAGATTCTCTAAATTGGAAATCTTACCACATCACTTGGGTACATGATTTTTTATGGTTATGAATAATATGAGTTTAGCTTTCTTTTGTATTTCGTTAATTAAGATTGTTTTTTGTGTGTTAAGATCGAGTTTATTTGATCTAATTATTCTGTATTTTAATTCTTGATCCAACTTCTTTTATATGAGACTCTATTGTTTGCATTGCTTAGTATTTGCAGGGTATGATCTCACTCTTAGCTCGAAACTAGACTTAGATGACTCAAGTTTTGTGCCTTGAGAAGAGAGCGTATATGTCTTTCTTGTTAATGAAGAAATACAATACTAGTAGATTTGAAATAAAAATCAAGAGAAGAAGCAAATTTAACACGAAAAATAAAAAAAAGTTTATGAGCTTCATTCATTTAACACAAATATAAATGAGTTAGTGTTAGTAAGCATTTCTTTTTAAAACAATTGGGGCCTTTGATACAACTTCTTCTTCCCTACTCCCCTTAATTACTGATAATTATATTCTACCTCGCTCCACTAACACTAGATCAGTTAACATTTTATTTTGTCAGCAGCACTCGATTTTTTATTTAAATTGTCTTTTTAAATATTTTCGTTAAGGGATAAAACTGTCATTAAATGTTTTCAGTAGGTAGAATCAAAATAACTTGTTGACAACGGTGTGAATTGGTTGTCAAAATCCAGAAAAACAAGAATAATGTAGAGCATTTAATTACTAGCTTTATTAGTTACCAAAACAACCACACCAATGCACCGTATACAGACAATATCGGGGGGAGTCAAGAGGCAATATTTCATAACTTCCAAATATTGTAAATTTTTATATATTGTGTTAGGTCCAAGTAGTATTTGAGTTATATTTTGTTTGCCTTTTTTTTTAAGAAAAAAAATTAACATTTTATTTTTTGCTATGTTATTGTCATGGTTTTGAGTTACTAAAAAGATTTTTGCAATTACTTATAAAAAAAAATTCACGTGAATGTACATAGAGGGTCGGCAATCCTAATTTGTTGTTTCACTTTTGGCCATTAAAATTTCATGACCAACCATAGTGTGTTTTTTTTCAAGTCTATAAAGTGCATATATACACACTTGCCGAACCACAAAAAAAAAATTATGAAAAGCAAAAGACTAAAACGAGGCCAACAATAAGAATATAAATTGCTTTATTAATTACCAAAACAATCACACGTAGCATTTTAAATACACGTAACGCTTTGTCAGGTCGAAAAAAGGTCTATATACACTTCTCAGACCACACTAAACAAATTAGTGAAATAGAAAGACTGAAAGAAAAGCGATAAAAAGAGCGTAGATCGCATGAAGACCAGAAGAAGGATGAGAAATTGACTTAAATTCAGGTACACTATCTCTTCCTTTTCATGTTTGTAGGTATGTTTTTAGAATAAGAAAACAAAGATTGGGCAGAATCATGAACTTGATTTGCATGCCCTCAATGATCCCTTTCTTGATCCCTTTCCTAATCCCTTTCTTGTTAACTTTCACATTCAAGGTTTCCATCATGTTATGATTTTCAGAAAATTTTAAAATGAAAGAAAAGAAAATCTGAACTTTTATTATTATAATTTTGTATGTCAAATTTTGTTAATATAATTGATGTTCTCATTCTACACAATATTTTTTCGTCACAGATTCTTGAAAAATTATCATAAATACTCGATGGGAATTATCAAAATCTCCTTGATAAACTCCCCTCTTCTAAAGTTAAATCATGAGAAGATAATCACACTTTCATTTTAAGCCTTTGATCATGTTGCTCCTACCACAAAAATTCCTTTTATCTTTTGTATTTATTTCTACAATATCGAATAATTAATTTTACAAGAAAAAACATTAGGAATTATTTAAATAAACAAACACTGCTTGTGCGTTTTGTTTGTTGATGGTTGGTGAGGTGAGGTGAGATTCAGAGTTGAGAGAAAAGTGAAGGGAGTTTCACCGTCACACCAGAGACTGACAAATAAGAGTCAGTGGGTTGCCACTTGGCTGTTTGCATAAACCAAAACGCATGCATTGTTACATATACTTTTATAACGTCCCAATTTTTCCATCCTAATCCATTATTTGTCTTTTTCCTATTTCCAACTTATACAAAGTTTCTGCCTCTATTAATTAAATTAAATACAACTTTTTTTTTACCTCTATTTACTTTTCATTTTATTCATGGCTAAATCCAATATAGAATCCTCCTTAATTCCCTGCTTTCCCCTTTATTTTTTCATTCATATGAATTGACCTATATTGGAACGCAGTCATCAAATTTTACTTAGAGGCTAGGGGTACTGTAATTCTCTTTTTCAAAATACTTTTTTTGATCTTATATTGTTAACTTATCAATGATATTATTGAATGTGAAAACGTATTTAAATATGTGGTTTTTATTGAAAAATTGACAGCATAATATATTTAATTGATAAGAAAATATTATGTTAAAAACTGATAACAATATCACCTTAATTAGTAAAAGTCTACCAAAACTAAATTATTCACTGAAATACATCAAGTACAATAATGCCATATACATAGTGACACAATCTCAACATATATAGACTTTTTGGGTGTTCTTATTTTCATTTCATGTCCTACTTCCCCTCCTATCTTATTTTTGACCTTATCAAATTTCAAAATTTTTTAATTCATTACCTCCATTTTTTATAGACTGATATTGGTAACTTTTTCGATTCATGGCAACTGCCTGGCCATGGCCAACTAGTATACAGTGGCAGATCTAATTAAAATTTTATTTATGTTTATGTACTTGTGATGAAAATAGGAAATATAAATTCCTTTTTTATGCATTTTATAAAACACCTTGTCCCCACCCCTTAAGTATTAAATAATGAAAAACTTTTGTTTAAGAAAAATACATGGAGCAAAAATGACGTAGTGAATGAATTGAAGACCCATTATTGTCAATATATTGATTGTTAATAAAGTTATTTACACTCTTCAACGTTGACCTAACAGGACTATTGTATGGCCATGTTGAAAAATCCTCTAAATCCACACCAGAAAATACATGTCGAAAAACACCACCTTCAACCTCTAAACCCTAAAGCCCATGTTATATACGATGCATGATTGCAAGACCAAACTTACTCCCGATCAAAATCACAATCACATACACACACACAAATATGCAGAAATGTTTCCAAAAAATCTCACTCATTCATTCTCTAACACAGCTACTTTTTTCTTTTCTTTTGTTCAATTGCCTCATACAATTCCAATCCACTAGTAAAGTGGCACATTAAAGACAAGGACTGTCGTGATTCTCAAAGTTCACAAGCATTGAGTCTTTGACCATAGAATTTATATTATCCTTTTCCAAGTTTCCACCAAGATATACATACACATACAAGATGCATATGCCTTAGGCTCTTTACTATGTAGTCCTTTCTCTACTTATACAAAATGTACGAGTATGCATATTTCTCAGTTAGGCCAGATCAAATATGAATAACAAGTTCAAGCCCTTTCATGCAGAATATAAATAGGTTTTGGGCACCACATTCTTGCATAGTATGCAACACATTTGAGCCATTTGACTTTGCCAACAAATCCACATCACCGAACACGATTTCCACGTGACCTCCACGTAGCCCTCGCTAACATGCGCCGGCTTCTCTCCATATTACTGTAATACTCTATGGGCCAAAAAATCCATAGCAGAAAAGAAAAAAGAAAAAGAAAGTAGACTTAGTAGAGAGTGGAACAGACGGGACAAACCTTTTTGGGTTACACTAGGAATTAGAAATAGAAGGGCAGAGAAGGGTGCGCAGTTTAAGCCCCGTAAGCACCACCAGCGCAAGTTACCAGGAAGCGCTTGATTTCATAATCTATGTATGTGTGTTTGTTTCTTCCAACACACGACTTCGGCTTCGTGTAACATAGTAGTTGTTGTTGTTGAGTATAGCTTTCTATTTTCATGTGTGCACATGTGTTTTTTTATGCTTTAGAAGTCTATGGGATTTGCATCAGCAATTGAGCCTCGAACAGATCATCAAGGCCATCAAATCCCATTGTCCAAATCGAACAAGAACCCCGTCGAATACTCCAAATCCCACTCTGCCTATCTGTTTCTCATTCGTTTTCTCGCCCAGCAAATACGACCCCAATAGCCAGCAAACACGAGATAGATAGATAGATAAAATATCAGCAGAGCCACATTGGGTTTTGTTTGTTTTTGCGATTTCTTGGTGATTCCCCTCTGTTTCTCGTCCAGAGTGAAGCAAAATCTCGTAGATTGTTGACATGCACCATGTGGGTTTTGTACGTGAATAAGGTTTTTGTGTTGGTTGTGGTGTGAGAGTGTCTGTCAATCTGTCATTGTCTTCATGTTTGCGTGTCAGTTTCTCAGAGACCGTCTGAGAGTCTGAGGCAGAGGAGATGTCGACGATGAAGATTATGAGTAGCAGCAGCCAACCGGTGGTGAAGATAGATAGAGAAAAGGTCGTGGCATGCATGACATGTCCTCTCTGCAAAAAGCTCTTCAGTGAGGCCACTACCATCTCTGAATGCCTCCATACCTGTCAGTGCCTTCTCTCTTTCTCCCTCTGTTTTTTTTCTCTCCATGTTCCTCAAATTTATGTCTGCTGGATCTGATTGTTAATGTAATTTTACGTTTTCATGATCTGAGCATTTTTCAATTTCCATTTTGGTTGTCTTCGTTTTGAATTTGGATATCAACTTCTATTTAGTGTTTGGTGTTTGTGGAATGACCAGCTTGGACTCTACCATAAGGTAATGTGTACTGTACAAAAAGCAAGAGAGGTAATACATGTTATTATGGTACATAATATGCGGTAAGCCATTAATCTTTTTAGCACAAAAAGTTGGCTTTTGATTTTGAGTCGTATGGATCGTATGAAAGAAATGCGGAGCATTATACTTTTTGTGACTAGATAGTGTTTGTAATTGCAAATAGAACTTTGAAGATTTATTGACATTCTTAGAGAAATTTGCCTCACCATTCCATATGTTACAAGTTGGTGAATTTTTTACTTCCTTGCATGCTTTTAAGATTACTATTGGAAATATACAATTGCTTGAAAATGGCATTATGTACTTAATGATGCAATGTTTGTGACTACACCTGTGTTTTTCTGAAAGCTTTTTTCATGGTTGCATGGTCTATAACTTCATGAAGTTTTCAGTTTTTATACCCTGGTCAGATTTCACTCTGTACTGGGCAAGATAAAGTCTACTAGGAAAGAATTTAGTTCATTTCCCCAAATTTCTTAACAATGATACGATTGAGGAACCACAATTATATTTCAGAGATGAGACTCCATTTAATAGTTAGATTTCAATAGAACATGGTTTTGGCAATGTTGTGTAGTTTATAATAAGCTTGAGTCCAAGTTTTGCTTACACATATAAATACTTGCTTGTAAGAAACTTGACGTAATGCTTCATGTTTCTAAACTCATATTCCTCCCCTTACCTCTTGGTTTATCTCTAATTTTGTCTGAAGTATATGGATATGTTATGCATTAAGTGCTTTATTTCCTTCAATCTCACATATACTGCAAATCAATGAGCTACATGTTAATTTTCTTCTATCAATCAATTTGACTCGTTTATTTCGGTTGTGAGAACAGTTTGCAGGAAGTGCATATATGACAAGATAATAGATGAAGAGTTGAATTGCTGTCCAGTATGCAAAACAGATTTAGGGGTTTCTCCATTGGATAAACTCAGGTATTTGATCATCAAAATTCCTATGTTTATAAATGTTTTAAGCATATTGGCTACATAATGCATGAACTAACAGCCCAACATGCAGAATCTAACTGATGAATTGTCTAGTCAACCCATCTTTGTTTATCGCAGTGTAGAACCTTTTGTTTACACCAACCTCTGCGTTAGGAAGAAAATTGTAATGTCGAAGCTGTTTTAAATGAGAAAGAGCACATGCAACGCTTAGTTTTCTTTCTATTTATATTTACATGTTATCCCATTTACTATGAAATTCACCTCAAATAGTTACCAAATATATAGTTCTTTTTGGAATTTTCCCGTCCCTTCTAGTGGAATTTCTCGATGGGCAAACATGCAGTGGCAATTGTAATTTGTAGATATCTGCAATCTTTGAAATTCTCATCACATGTGAGCCTGCATATTAACTGCAAGATAATAATTATGCTTGAGGCCATATCGTACCCACTTGAGAGAATTTTTATTTTGTTATTTCGCAAAAAGGTGAATTGTCAAAATGATATGTTTCCTTAATTTTTTGTGTACAGGACAGACAACAGTTTGCAGGATATAAAGGCCAAGCTCTTCCCTCCTGAAAGAAAAAAGCGCAAGGCACCTGTAGACCATAATGTGCAACATATGAGGACCAAAAACTACCTTTCGGAAATTAAAAAGGTTGAGGCACCTGCTGTGCCCTCAGTTCCATTGCCAGCTAAAAGAAAGGAGAGATATCTCTCTTCCTTGGAACTAAGTACACCTGGTGTATCGACCAGGTCGGGTATGAGTGGAAGAAGAAGATATCCTACAAGAAAGAGTCTTCCTCAACGATCATGCAGTCTTTCCATTCAGGAGCCTGTTAGGAAAGAGGAAGATTGCTTGGAGAGACTTAACTCACCCGAAACTCTAAAGAAAGATGCACTTTTTAAACGACAGGTCAAAGAGGTTGAGCTTTGGTTTCTCTATGCTTATAATTTGAATATTAGAACAATAATTATTGGATTTACTTCTCCATTTCATTCTTCTAAACATGTTGAATTATCATTTTGTTGCAGAAATATACTGAGGAATCATCTAAGCAACGCATGCTTAACAATCGAGCTGAGGACAATGCTCAACCAGGGGATGAGAAAACTGATTTGTGGAGACCTTTAAATTGCCTGGTGGAAGCTGCAAGCAAAGAAAAACCTGATATTTTTAAAGTGCCTGCTGACAAACCAGTGTTGCGTAATGCCCACAGCAATGAAACACATGAGCTTAAAGCCACTAAGGAACATGGTAACAAATCCAAAGTCCATGTCAATAAAAATGAATCTAATCCTGTACCTTCAGGATCAGTGACAGTTAAGAAAGCGCAACGCGGCCGAAAAAGAAGAGCAGCTGTATCTGAGGGGTTTAATATTCCAGCACATAATATTCCAGCTCATAATGNCCAAAGTCCATGTCAATAAAAATGAATCTAATCCTGTACCTTCAGGATCAGTGACAGTTAAGAAAGCGCAACGCGGCCGAAAAAGAAGAGCAGCTGTATCTGAGGGGTTTAATATTCCAGCTCATAATGTTCCAGAACATAATGTTCCAGCACATAACATTCCAGTTCCGGCACATAACATTCCAGTTCCGGCACATAATATCCCAGCACAATTTGTGGTCGATGCAAATAATAAATTTGAAAGAAGATTCAATCCAATATGGTTCTCATTAATTGCTTCCAATCAACAGTGAGATTTTGTTCCCTTTGGCATAACCCAAGAACTTATCTTGCTTGTTTCTTTTCCCTCCTCATGTATTGAGTGTACAATTTTGTAATTGATGGTTGTAGGGAAGGCTATGCACCCCTGCCACAGATACCTTCATGCTTCTTGAGAATCAAGTAAGTTTCATTAACCTCATGCCCTTCATGTTTTTATTTCTATTCTTTTTTTATCCTTGCCCATTTTGGTTTTGGAAATTAAAATCTAATTGTTCAATTACTTGCTTACCTGCACCACAGCTTTTCAGTCTTGGAAGCTTAGCAATAGATCGCCTTTAGCATATTTTACAAGCAGCATGAAGTGTCATTTGTAGATTGCTCTCTTTAAATTTTCTGGCAATTCTAAGTGTAATTTCTTTATGTAGTTTCATTTTTGATTTTTGATTTTTTTCCAAATGTCATAGGGATGTTAGTTTACCTGTTTCTTTCATAAAAAAGTATCTGGTCAGAAAGCTGGGTCTTAACAGCGAGGCTGAGGTAACATCATCTTTGTCCCTTCTGAATTATTATTATTTTTGGTCAAATCCCTTATGAAATTAAAACTCATGATATTGAAGATGCATGGAGTTTCATTTCCCTCTGTTACTTTACCTTAGGCTGTTTCTGTAGAGCTTATATAATTAGCAGGAACCACTTTTACCACTATTGACTTCATAATATAATCATGAATCGATTTTCATACAGATGTTAACTTGCTCATATTGAACAATTTGGATATTGGGTAACTTTGGGTTGGTGATGCTCTGTAAAGTACATATTCTTGTGACAAGTAGGACAAGACAACAAATTTGTGAATTGCTGCTCCTGATAGTAATATTTGAAATGGACATTTTTGTAGTCAGAACTAAGTAAAGTTGATTTGGCAACATTAAATGAGAAGAGACAATATTCATTAATGCAGACCAGTATATATCTTTTTATCACACCCTTAAATACTCTTAATAATATGTTAGCACAAAGTCTATTAGTCAAAAATCCAAATCTTAAAAGACTTAAACGATATGCTCTAATAGAGATTAAACATTGCAGATGGAAGTATGCCCATTTTGATACTGAATTTCAGTTGATGCCTAATACAGGTGGAGATCTTACTGTGCGGTCGGCCGATAATTCCCACACTTCAGCTGCATCACTTGGTAGACCTGTGGTTACAGACAGCACCAGGAACACAGAAAATACACACCTCTGTAGGCAGCTCAGCCAAGGATTTTGTGATGGTTCTAACATACGGTCGAAAAATGTATCCCTGGTAAACTTGTTTCGGCTATCCCTTAGTGTATCACTATCCTGTTAAAAGTGATCACAGTCCAGACAGTCTCAAAAATCGCTGTTCTCAGCATGAGTTTGTACTCAAAAGTTTCATTTGTTTTTATTTTTCATCCCTGCTTGCATGTTTGTTTACTTTGCATGCAGTGTGGTGTGCCCGGTACTTCATGCTTTTTCAGGTTTAAATTATGAAATATACCATAAGAGAAATGCAAAACAGCACATCTTCGGTTTTATTAATCTCATCAAGTATTCTTTTTCTTTTCTTCCTTTCTGATAATTTCTAATTACTTGGAAAACCGGATGGACACTGGGTCATGCTAATGTGACCTCCAATCTGACCTACTATGGGAGCCATTTTTACTCTGGAAGCCATTTTGAAGACTGGACAATGCTATACAACTTAAAAGTTTAGTATTCTTTTTTCTTAGACTATGTGATGACATGGTGTGATTGTTGTATTTTTAATGTAAGGATGTGGACTGGCCATTGGAGAGAGAAACAAGAGAGGACAAATAGCACTTAAGCAATTTGAGAATGGCAGCTTGAATTTTCCACGTTAAAACTAGTCGGTCTCACTCTCATCCCATGGCCATGGACAAACTGAAAAATGGTTATTCACAATCTTGCATTAGAATCTGACTCTGCTCACAACCATTAATGAAAAGAAATTAGCACCGCGGAAATGATTACTACAAAAATTGCAGTTAAATCTTTACAATTTTCATGGATCCATTGTACTTCGGAAAAGCATGAACTGACACAACCTCCAATTTCTTGCTCAACATTTACCATGAGAAAACAATGTTATATACAAGTTTCTCTGTTAAAAGTACTAGAACAATGATTTGAATAGGCAAGAAAAGTTGAGCAACAACTAAGGTGGTGTGTACACAATTACATACTTCAGAAGAAAGACGCTAGCATCAGAACTGGATCTGTTGGTTAGAAGTTTACCCCCGCCTGGGAACCAGGTGCCGACTAAAGAACGAAGAACTGCTACCACCTGCAATGCATACAGGGCAAAGACATAAGAATTAAAATGTTCAATTCATGGAAACCAATAGCTTGAATTAAAATGTTGAAATAGGAAATGTTGTTAAACATAACATAAATGTCAAAAGATCTTCAAATGCCCTGTAGGCCTGGAGGAATGTAGGAGAGTCATCTTACGACTCTTTCCAACAAATAATCAAAATACTAAGGTAATCAATTCTCTCATAATTCCATACTCGAGGTTGTGTTTTCTAAGCTCATTGGAAAAATCAGATACAGGAATCATTTAAGGGCATCAGTTTTTTGGGACCAAATCCAAGGGATCAGTTAGAGAACAGATCTCTACTTGTCATAGACAACTTAACAACTCAAGAAAAAAACCACTATTGACGTATGGCAGGAAAAAGCTTCGAGAACAATTTTTCTCCAATCAAGAGCATGACTTATTTTATCAAACAAGACACCTATTTCTACACAGATGATTGGAACAAAGTCCATGATATTCCCCACTATTTCTAAATAGATTAGAGTAATTTGTACACGAAAGCAACAAAAATCATGCGATGTTTTACAACTGACAATATGCACTTCTTTTGAAACTTGGAACTTAAGAGAAAAACAAAAATAATATATGTAAAATTTCATCATTATGGTATGAGAACGATTAATTCAAACTATGCTTCCTAGAAAAAAAAGGTATAACCAAGCAATAGCAAGAAATAAGTTGCTAAGAGATCTTGCTATTGGACTACCAAAATGTCACTTTACATGTAGTTTCGGCACTTCATCAGTACCTAGCAAAGTGAGATTTGAACTAGGGACACGGAAAAGAGCTATACAGGGTAGTTGGGACGTAAAACACGTAATCTTGACATAGGGGAGTCTTTTGCCAGAAAATATTGTTGATAGAAAGATAATACGATTGTCAATATTCAAACATAAAATCTTCCACATATGGATACATAATCAGCTTAGATTAAACAAAGTTCCAACTGTTTCATACAATCATAACACTACCAAGTTGCAAGAAAATGTAGTATGAGTACTATGCAGTAAACAAAGAGATTTAGCACATAAGCAACAATTGCAAACCACAAAAAAAAAAAAAAAAAANAAAAAAAAAAAAAAAACCCACAATTTTCCACATTCAACAAAACCCAGAAAAAATCAAAGCCAGCCCACCTCATAAAACCTCAAGAACACCACAGGAACGGTCACATTATGGTGTAATTCCCTTGTGTGTCAGGATCATCCGAGAGCAGAGCCCCATAAGGCGATTCTTGGTCATCCATAACAAGATCCTCCGTGCCCCTAAACACCGCGTGCAAGCAAACCAAAACGACCCCAATCACGACCGAAACGACGACGTTGAGCCACACATGGGTCAGAACCAAAGCCACCACCGTAATCACCCCAAGAGAACCCATGACGACCCGGTCATCGATGGTAAAGCCGAAGACCACAAGGGGCTCCTCCCGCGAGAAGTAGAGGAAGACCCACGTGAAGAAGATTATCAAGAACACGATCATGGAGATTGGGTGGTATATGAGGCTCAGGAAGAGAAGGATCAAGAGGACCATCGTGTAGTTGGAGCGGAAATGGGTCAAGTTCTGGGCGAGTCGGGTGGTGGCCTCCGAGAGGTTTAGAGGGACGCTGAGGGCGGTGGGTTGAAGGAGCTCACCCCACGGTCGATGCCTCGGCATCGCCGATTGGCTCGCTTCTTTGAACCGGGTCACCAATCCGGTGGACATTGCGAAATGGGCTTTTCGAAATGTTGAGTTTTGGGGCGAAGACTGGCGTGAATCTGAGCAAATCAGAGAGATGGGTTTTGTGTTTATTGTGCTCTAGTTCGTTGCTAATGGCGCAAAAAATGACATTCGGTCAACTTCGTTGACTCCGTCTGTAATTTGGTTTTGACGGGTTAAACAACTGTGTACTGTGGGAAAAGCGTAGTGGGCCACATTTGGTTCAACGGTTCAACCCAAAATATAGGGCCCAACTTAAAATCCAAAGCAGGGTCACTTGGGCTAGAACAACCAAACATTCTGTAAAACATTGGTCTGGGTTAAAAATAAGTTGGTTCTTAATGTGAAGAATTGCAATGCTAGATGCCCAACTAGAGGTGTATTACATTGGTCAGCTTGGGTCGCCTTGGGGCTCATCCGCCACCACCTGCATAGCCATCGGTCAAAGTAGGTTGAGGTTAGTCGGTTAGTTGGCTTGGAGCGGTCAGTGGCAAGTTGAGCCGACAAGACTGCTTTTCTCTCTTGTTGAAAAAAAGGGTGTCTATGAGTCTCTCTCTCGTCTGTCTTTCTTTCGTCTCTATCTTTCCCTTGTCTATGTCTCTCTCTCGATCAGCCGTGTGCTGCGGTCTACGGAGGATTGAAACCAGCCACCAAGCCTCCTCTATTGGGGTGGGTCGGCTTGGGGTTTTTTGGTTTGTTGGTTGGCTAGAGCGTCGGCTCGGATGGGTTGATGCCCACCATTATGGATGGACTGAAACCATTATGGCTGGTCGGTTGGAGCATCGACTCAAATGGATTGATGCCCACCCCACCTAGTAGCATGTTAAATTGGAAAAAAAGAAAGAAAAAAAAGCAGGCAATATTTTAGTTTTGGTGCATGTAGTTGGGTCAGGTCCTTTTTTGGTCTATATAGTTTTAACTGTTTTAGTTTTTTTTATGTAATTTAGAAATCATTTACCTTCAATGACATGTTAGCATTTTCATGTTTATTAAATTATAAAATTCGTCATTGAATTGTCAATTTTATGACCAAAATAGTAATAGTTTGTAAAATATGAACGCAGCGAATTTGACAATTCAATTAATCAAAATTCTAATGCACGTATTCTTGAGTTGCAGCAATTTATAAATGACAGAACCAAAATATAAGGAATGAGTCGAATGACCAAAGATTATACATGAACCAACATATTAATTCCTTCATGTTTGTAAGCAAGTATAGTTTCCCTGCACATGGTAAATGAACAAATAAGTGAGGAATGAGATATCTTACAATACAACTCTAATACCAATATATACCCAACTAACCCCGTAGGGGGCCGTAGCCAATATACTTAGAAGCAAAAGATTGGCCTGACAAAATGGCCACCAGTGATACTTGATCGACCCCAAAAGTTCAAGAGTTCTCAAAGACTCAAAGTATGAACATCTGGACAAAAATTATAAAAACCGAATTCATTTTAACAAAAAAGCATCAAATTTCATTCAAACTAAGTATTAGTATCATCAATTCATTATCAATGTATCATACAATAGTATCTGCCCAGTCCTTTTTCATTTCAGTGACATGAGTAAAAATATTGGCCAAAGAAAAAGGACACATATAATTTCCAATATTTTGGCAGTGGCCATCGATCAGAGCCATATGGCAGATGCAGATCCAAGTGACTGCATAATGGGAACAGAATTAAGGATTGTAATTGATGGTAACAAACAAATTAGTCCTATCCTCGTTCTCATTGTCATATACACGGCGTGCAGATTCCCATTACAGAAGAAAACAATAGATAACGTAGGAACAAAGATATAAAAAGATAAAAGAGATAAAAAGAAAGCTGATCTCAAATCACAGCCATGTGTACGTATTGTATGGAGCACTCATAGATTGTCATGATCGAGTTGTGCGATATGGATCAGTACGTAGCTACCGCAGATTCATCCAGAAATAGACTGGCCATCTGTAAAAGCCAATAAGGGTCGAGTGAGACGTACTGACCACAAAATGAAATAGACAAAAATGTCCATTACCCAGAAACCAATTTATTAGGGGAGAGAGAGAGAGAGAGAGAGAGAGGTGGAAAAGGAAAGCCATAGGGTTAACAAAACATGGCTTTCTTTTTGTAACCTAGAGTTAATTAATTTTATTTAAGTACTTCTAGTTTTCGAAAATTTAATTTAGTACCAATGTTGAGAATCTTGCAATGTTTAACCTCGTGTTTTCAATCTGTTCCAATGTTTCAGTTTCGTTAATTTGACCGACATGTCTATTATTCAAAGCAAATTTAAAATATTGAATGATTACTGGACTCTATGATTTTATTTTAATTTAATAAACATTTGTTAAATTCTGAAGCTTAAATTCAATATCTTACATAATGACAATGTAAAACTACAAGTATGAGGCTAATTTATGATATGTTGTTTTTGGGATTTGCGCGCCCGAGTGATAAGCACAAGTTAAATAATGGGTTAGATTTATCAATGACAGTTATAATATGTCATCATATTATATGTCTGTTTTGAAAACAAATCAAGAGATTGATTTCCTCGTTAAGCTGACCAACTCAGTTGCCAACATATTAGCTTCTAAAATTATTACGTCATCCGAGACATGAATTAGTATTTGAAAGGAAAATTTTCATGGAAATAATATTATTTGTGGCCTTAGGATTGGATCCAGATTTTCTGTTTGGTTTTTGATCACTCTTTGGATCCAGATCAGACAATGGAAGTTGTCCTGTGTTTCACTGGTCCAGAGACAAGAGACACAGCCTTTGGCTACATAACGTGCACGTGGCATCTCGACTTTGGTCAATTTTTAATTCCACATGAAGTGCCACAGTATATATATAGTTAGCATGACGTATAATTCTTTCTTAGAGTAAATTGCATTTTAGTTACCCAAGTATAGTGCTTTTTGTAATCTGGTACGTAACTTAATTTCAAAATATAGGATTTCCTAACCTTAATTTTATTTTTGCGGTAATTTTATACTTTTATTAATTCTTTCATCATAAAAATAGTTAACTAATGACGTGGACGTTGATATGGCCATGCAATACACACTATGCCGTGTCATTTCACTTCTTAAACTTAGCCACGTAGATTAATATATAATGCCATATAGATAAAAAATTAATAGAGTAAAAATGCATTTTAGCACCTCAAGTGTAGCTTCTTGATGTAGAGCAGCTGGCCGTGAAGTTCGAAGAGTAGTTGGGGCGCCGAAATTCACGAAAAGGTAAAACCTGAATTTTACTGTTCGTTTGGAGGGGTTTTTGAGTCCGAATATGGTCGATTTATATATCAAATCAAAGGGAATCGCGCGACGATTGCAACTCACAGCCAACGCCGTGACTAATAGGCTTTTTCAGCCATCCGAGGTCGTTTAGGGCCTCAAAATTGTGTTTTAAGTTTTGAAGTATTTTATTTATTTTTGTCCTTATTTTATTTGGGTTTCTTTTAGCCCATGGGCTTTATTTATGTGGTCATTTTGACCTAGGGTTTCCAGAAACATATTTGAGGATTTTCTAAAGTTGTTTTGGTACTTTTGATAATATTTCAATAAACTTGAGTTTTCTCATCTTTTCTAGTGGATTCCGGAATTTTATCTTTGCTAAGATTAAGCTGATAATTCCTTTGTTATTTCCGCTGCGTCACTTCTTTTGCAACTTGGCACCCCAAATGCAAAAAGTGAGATTTGAATACTTCAATTTCATTTTTATAACTATTTCATACTTATATTATAGTTTCGTCGTGAGAAAATTCCGTTAACTGTTTACATGGCTTATGTGTATCACACGCACTGTTGGTTTCAACTTGACTTTTTAAATATAACCATACAGACTAACGATAACAATCATACAACATACATAAATAAAAAAATAAAAAAATATATTAAACCATCAAAAGTACAATTAAAATTAAAAAAATAAAATTCCAAAAAAATCATATTAAATAGACAAACCTACAAGCTAAAGTCGAGCTAGCATTCCAACGCCTTCCAAATCAAAGTTGAGGGGCATGATTTGTTATGTTAGATTGGTACATTTGATATATATATTTTTTTTTTGTTGGTGTGGTTTTCATCATATGTTGGCAACAGATCAAAGAGGAAAAATACGTTTTCTTTTATGGTGGCAAATACAAAGAATGGATTCAACAATTCACAAAAAAAGCAACAAACCTTGCAAACGAGCCCTCCTTCAATTTTTATTTTTCTTTTGCATTTCATAATAATATAAAGACCAAAAGAGACCAAGGTTAAAATTGCTTCTTGTGTCACTTTCAGGCAAGGTTTTAAATTTCGAAATTTTCGGCGAAATTTTGCCGAAAATTTCGTTTTTTGGGGGTATGGAAATTTTAACAACAACCTATTAATTTTTCGCCGAAATTTCCCCGAAATTTTCGAAATTATCAAAATTTCGCCGAAATCATCGAAATTATCGAAATTTCACCGAAATCATCGAAATTATCGAAATTTCGGCCACCACCAGATCTGATCTGNTAAAAAAAGGACGACAATTGATGGCCATAATTGTCATTACCAACAAACAAACTAATTAAGTTGTCTCCATTCTCATTCACACGCCACGCAGATTTCTCCTAGAGGAAAAGATAATTGCTAATATATTTCAATACATATATAATTAAGCTTTTCTCCTTTTTTTTCTGTTTGGAAAACAATACATATATAAGCTTATTCATCAGTGTAAGTCTGTAAGGTATTAAATAACGATGTTATGAAAAAATAGACACATATAGAAAACAATTGGAAAGATACCGTATCCGATGTTGATATCCGTCCGAAACAAAAATCTCAAGATATATCGAAATCTTATAGTTTGGTGTTTACTAATTTGAGAAATTATTTTATATAACTGACCAATTAATCTAAGCTGATTTGATTAACTCATTTGTCGATCACCACATTATCTTACAAAAATTATTGTTAGTAATTTTTTTTCTAATCTGGGAATGATGATTAGAACTTGAAATCGATCTTTAATATTGTATTTGTAGAAGTAGCTATTAGCTTGTTGATAATAATATTATGATTATTAATTTATTATCCGTGGACCGTGTCCATTAGCCATAGAAATAATACACACAGAACGTGTAACACGAGTCGAAAACCAACAACAATATATATACGAGGTTTGTCTTCTTCACTTCAAAATCCTTGTCTCTGTAGCGCATATCAGACAAAGGAAGTGGGTTTGTGTTTCACGTACTGGTCCTGCTACACAAATATTATAATTGAATACTGCTATATGGAATTTACTTGGAATTGTAAAAACTCATCGTTGTTCATCTCTCAATAATATTTCGGTTTGTCTAATTAATGATCGATTTCTTCTTGTACGTTAATAACTTAATACCTACATGTCAAATATATAGTGTGTAATTTAAATTAGAAATGAGTCACATGACTGCATATGTTTCATTTCAACACGCGTGAGATTAATCGACACAAGTTATGTAACACTTACATATAAAATTGAGATTTACCATTACACATATTTGAACAAGTGTAAGTTTTCTGTTGCATATATACAATAATATATATATTTGGTCCCTGCAGACCATGCTTGGACTCAAGGACGGATTAAGGAATTAAAGATTGAGGGGGGCTAAAGAAAATTTTGATAGTACGAAGAAATTTTATTAATAAATATAAAAGATACACGAGGAACATAGTAAGTTGTATCCCTTAAAATGTATATCAATAAAAAAAATAAACAAGAAAAAAAAATCAAAATAAGAAAACAATGAAACATGCAATGCAAATACAAGATAAGTTTGTGAGAATTGAACTTTGCGCTTCTTTAGAACATAGAAATCCTTAATTACTCTATATCTATATACTATCAAAAAGTTATTTTTAATATTAAAAAAAATAATCATCAAAAAACTCCTCATCTATCTTATTCCGAAACTGAGTTTTAATAATCTTCAAATATTAAAATTTTTGTTCCGCTGTTGTGGTAGAAACAAGAAGAGTCAACTCTAGACAAATCAATCTATAAATCATGCGAAAGAATACAAACTTTATTATTTCAACTAATTTTCAACATTATAAATAGATTATAGATAGATTAGTATAATTGACTTAATACTATAAATTATAAATAGATTAGTATAAATAACCTTTACATAGAGAGAACAGTGGCGAGAGATGACTAAGGAGACAATAAGAGCACTGATGTTTAATTTTGTTTGGTCAAAGCAAATAAAAAGTACTGAACCAACTAAAAGACCAGTAGAAAACTTTTTTTAAAAAAAAAAATTAGGTGGGCTGGCCTTCATCAATAGGTGTACTACTACCAAAAAAAAAAAAACTAGGGTGGGCTATAGCCCTCCTAGCCCACAATGTACATCCGTCCCTGCTTGGACTTTCCTACATTCATATTAAGGTTTCAGATGCACCCTCTTTTAATAAAGGAAGATAGAGCACCTATCCTTTTCATTAATTAATGGCTTATTATTTGGTTTACCACAAAAATTCATTTGAATTTTTACATTACTTCTTGATATTTCTTTCATCTCACTTTATCTCCTAAAATTAATTAATCTGCTATATCTAATTAACTTGGTAACTTTAATTAAAATTGGGATAAGTTTTTTATGAGCTTGGAATTTTTTGTTAGGGTTTGATGAGCTGTTTGTTTTTATTACACAAGTACAATTATACGATGGCATTAATTTTGAACAGAGTGGTCCTGCAAAATTAAAAAAACCTATCTACTCCCTCTATATGGAAGAGGTGAGGTCCTTGTGTTCCCACCATTCGAGATATTGTGACGGTCTAATTCGCCAATTTGTCCATACATGCTTGTCAATATTCTAATTGTGTTTCACGTGGATATATGATAAGGGATAGTATAGTTTAATTACTTTAGCTAGGGTTGGGCACTGGGCTAGTTAGATTGGGTTGAGGCTTAACTCGTAATCGGCTCATATAGTCGGATTGAAAAAATTCAAACTTAAACCACCTAATTAATAATCGGATTAATTAGTTTTAGGTTAATGGATTGATAGTTTAATTGGGCAATTAATGGCTTATTATTTGGTTTACCACAAAAAGTAATTTGAATTTTTACATTACTTCCTGATATTTTTTCATCTCACTTTATCTCCTAAAATTAATTAATCTGCTATATCTAATTAACTTGGTAACTTTAATTAAAATTGGGATAAGTTTGTTATGAGCCTGGAAATTTTTGTTAGGGTTTGATGAGTTGTTTGTTTTTATTACACAAATAAAAGGTGAAGTCCTTGTGTTCCCACCATTCGAGATATTGTGACGATCCAATTCGCCAATTCATCCATACATGCTTGTCAATGGTTTGATGAGTTGTTTGTTTTTATTACACAAATACAATTATACAACGGCATTAATTTTGAACAGAGTGGTCCTGCAAAATTAAAAAAAACCTCACTACTCCCTCTATATGGAAGAGGTGAAGTCCTTGTGTTCCCACCATTCGAGATATTGTGACGGTCCAATTCGCCAATTCATCCATACATGCTTGTCAATATTCTAATTGTGTTTCATGTGGATATATGATAAGGGATAGTATAGTTTAATTACTTTAGTTAGGGTTGGGCACTGGGCTAGTTAGATTGGGTTGAGGCTTAACTCGTAACCAGCTCATATAGTCGGATTGAAAAAATTCAAACTTAAACCACCCAATTAATAATCAGATTAATTAGTTTTAGGTTAATGAATTGACAATTTAATTGGGCAATTTAATTAGGTTGTCCAATTAAAACCCAAGATAAATATTTTAATTTTGGCCTATATGAAAAAGTCCGACTCACGAGTTATGAAAATTTCAAGTGTGACTATGTGCAAAATGGAAGCAATACAACCATTTTATAAGAGAATTGAGAGAGTTAACTTTCTCTTATTTTCAATGTGGGATAAGAGAACAAAGAAAAAATATGTTTTCATCAGCAATCCCACATCGCTTAAAAACCCTTCATATGGTTTGCTACTGAAGGCTTTATTGAGTATGTATATATAAATAAAATTATTAATATTAGTATATTGGTGGACTAGGTTGTAAATGGGGAGTGAAGAGCCCCCGTCCCAATTACAAGTTATTTGTAGCGAACTCACCCGAGATGACGTGAACTCAATCCGAACCACCCAGACTTATCAGAAATGGGTGGTTAATCGGATTGGGCAGGTTCATGTCCTATGTTAACTTCAGCCATAGATTCACGTGTATAATTATCTAGATTGACCTCTTCAATCCAGACCCTTCACTTGTCAAGATCATGTAGAAATGCGGCCCACTTAGCAGCTAACGTTCAAGGTGAACGCGGATATAAATAGAGCAGCAAGTATAAGCGATAGTTGCATCAACACAAGAAATTACTCATAAGCCTGCCTTAAAGCCCACAGAGTTATTAAGCCATCATCATCATGCTAGGCATAGCACACAATGTGGCTACCAAGGTGGCCTCAGCAGTCACTCACCACCACATTAATGGTGAGCTTAGCCTGTTTTCCATGTCTGACCAGAAAATCTTGGACCAAATTTATGCTACTCATGTTCATCCTGATGATTCCTTTGATGATGATTCTCTTTTTGCCATCGTCGAAAACATCCTGAAGCGCGCAACTCAAAATGTTGACAAAATCGTGCAGGTACGTACACATATATATAACATGTAATTATTTAAGATTGGAAATCATTTTTATTGATGATAAATATCTAGAATCATTTCGTTATACTAGTTTATTTTTTCATTACATAACATGTTAGATATATAGTGAAAGACTTAGTACTGCTTATTAATTACTTGTGCCTTGTTGCAGGGTACCCAAGTGCATGTGGAAAACATAGAGGAGAAGACCCCCAAAGCCAACTTCAGCGTACCATTGTGCACACTTAAGTCACTATCCTGCGAGGTTATTAATTACTGAAAAAATTTATAATTTCAATAATGATTTGTAGGATAATGTTCTCTTACTTAAAATATGGTAAAATATATTGTCAGACTATATATCAATTAATATGAACAACACATTTATATAAGATATGTCAAACTCTCTTATTAAGAGTGTACTTAATTAAGTTGAAATTTTCAGATGCAATGCAAGCCTCCTGGTGATGAAATCGCCCACAACACAACCCTGGCAATACTCAACAAGCTATCAAACTATCAATGGGAGGCAAAGGCAGTACTGACGCTGGCAGCTTTTGCAATGGAATATGGGGAGTTCTGGCTGCTAGCCCAGCTTCACGAATCGGACCGGCTCGCCAAATCAATTGCAGTCCTGAAACGAGTCCCTGTCCTCCTCAACCCCTCGGAACTGCACAAACGCAGGCAGTCAGTGCTTGCGCTTAACAATCTGATCAAGGCTACATTGCAAGTGATCGAGTGCATCTTTGAGTTCGAGAAGCTTTCGAGTTACGACCCAAAAGATGTGCCGGAGTTGACAATAGCACTTGATCATATTCCAGTGGATGTGTATTGGGCTATTGTCACTGTTGTTGCTTGCGCAACTAAGGTCACCACCCTCACCGGTGATGAGTAAGTTCTCCATAAATCGTTTGAGAAAATATATTGGCACATGTTTTCTTTTCGGGCATTTTGGCAAGCATGTTTTATTTTCAAACTTTTAGTCTGGTACGGCAGATTCTTTCTTTTTTTAATGAAAAGTGCGTAATTGATAGTTTAATAACATAATATGGCATATTATCCGACAAGAACATTGCCTTGTTTAACATTAAAACATGACCATGGATACGTTTCAGAGACAAGGCATTTGATCTAGCTCCTTTTGCTCAAAAAATCCACTACGTCCTAAACAAGCTGAAGATACAGCTGATAGTTTGCAGAAAACAGATTGGTGGGTTTCTAATTTGCAAATCACATTCATTAGAAATCATATTCTTTGTTGCACTAGCAATTAAAAGGTGAAGAATTAAACATTTGTTGTTTAATTAATTAATGCAGAGGATGCAGAGACTTACCGAAGGATTATGAGAGTCTTTCATACTCCTACTGAAATCATGGAGGTCTTCAAGGCCTTGATCTTTACCAAGGACAATGTTCAGCCACTCATTGATGGTTCAACTAAACAAGTGGTTTGTTCTAATGAGATTAATTTTGCAGTTGCATTTTTGCTACGTACTATTACCAAAACAGTAGTAATATTGGTACCACTGCAGGTACAAGTAGGCTGTTAATTTCAAGCCGATTAAAGCTTATTAAAGAGTACAATAAAGTCATTTAAGGGCACAATATTAGTGACACAAAATTAAATTGCCAATATAATCTTTACGAACAATTTAATGTGTGAATTAGTGAACTAGTAGATCATAGTGTAGACCACATCTCTAAATATAATAAAGTTGAGATCTACATAGACAAATGAATAATATATTATTAACAATTTAATTTACAATGAGCTAGCTACCTAATTAAATCATTTTTAAATGTGGTACAAAGTAGTTGTTAACTTTTTATCACTTTAGTTTGAAATATGACAAGTAATAATATTGTTTAAACAGGTGAAGATCGACGTCTTAAAGAGAAAGAATGTGTTATTGTTCATTTCGAGCCTGGACATCTCCGATGATGACATTTCGATTCTCAAACCCATTCATGAATTTACAAAGAAGGAGAATCAATACAAGATTGTGTGGATTCCGATTGTGGAGCAGTGGACTGACGACCTGAGAAAGAAGTTTGAGGTTCTCAGGTCTAAGATGCCATGGTATACAGTGCAGTACTCAGCATCCATAGCAGGCATCAAGTTCATCAAGGAGGAGTGGAACTTCAAGGGTAAGCCTTCACTGGTGGTGATGAACCCACAAGGCAAAGTCGAGCATTCTAACGCTCTCCACATGATTCGTTTATGGGGAGTCAAGGCCTTCCCTTTCACAAAGAAAACAGAAGAACATCTCTCACACTCTGGTGGAGATAGCTGGGTTGGCCATGTTGTTGATGGCATTCACCCATCGCTACCAAACTGGGTAATACTTCCTTTTACCAAATCAAAGTTGAGGGGCATGATTTGTTATACATGTTAGATTGGCACATTTGACTAATTAATTAATTTCTTTTTTATTGTGTGGTTTTCATCATATTTTGGTCAAACAGATCAAAGAGGACAAGTACATTTTCTTCTATGGTGGCAAAGACAATGAATGGATTCAACAATTCACAAAAAAAGCAACAGCCCTTGCAAATGACCCCATCTTGAAGGAAGCAAAGATTCACATCGAATTGGTGTGCGTGGGGAAGGGCAGCAAGGGAGAGGACGACCATGGCATTCTAGGCCGCTTTTGGACCGGCATAGAAAGCCTCTTCTTCACCAAAGTTCACAAGCAGGCCGACACTGTCACACAAGAAATTCAGAAGCTGCTTTCTTACAAAAACGAAAGTGGATGGGCTGTGCTCAGCAAAGGGTCTACTGTGTTGGTCACTGGTCATGGTTTATCCGTCTTAAAGGTCATAGAGGACTTTGATAAATGGAAGGACCATATGCGCGAGAAAGGGTTTGAATTTTGCTTTAAGGCATACCACGAGAGGGTTCGTCTTGCTAGTCGACCTTGCTGCCGCCTCGACATTCCGGGCAGCAGTGGAAAGGTCCCCGAAACAATGAAGTGCCCGGATTGCCAGCGCAGCATGGAGACCTTTATCAGCTACAAGTGCTGCCACATTGATGGTCCTAGCGCACATCATTAAGTACTAAGTACGTACTGCTATTTGGACCACGTACAAGAGGTGGAGGTCACATGAATAATGCAATATATGAAAATTGGTGATCCAAATAGTTTTATTGGTCTCTCGCTCTCTTTCAGTACTTGCACTACTATTATGTGTTTTGGGCCGTGTGGCCAATTAATAATGTGTTGGAATAATATTGAACCAATTCATGATGGATGTTCATGAATTGTTCAATTAGTTAATGTACTTCTCTGGTCTAATATTTGTATTGGATAAATCCAATGTACGGTTCTATCCAATCTCTTCTTTCCATTTCATCAATTTCTCGATCTCATCCAAATTCACTAGTACTACTGCTACCCCATTAGCCATATCGTCCTTTTAAGATGAATAAACCCAAAGCTCCTCTTTCATCATTCAGCACTAAGTATATCACATATCATTTCATGAATTTGGAATCTCTTATAACATTGAGAAAAAAAAAATAAATACCACTAAACCACAAGCTAATCTAGTTGGTAGAAAAAGACATAGCTTAGTTGGCAATATGCATGCAATGCTTCTTTGCTTATTTATGTCAATGATTAATCTCATTTGGTGCAAATTGTTATCCTTTTTAATCTCCTTTATGTGCAATGTTCTTTACAATCTCCTTTATCCGCTTCGTTATTTGTTTATATGGAGAATATTGGGCCAACCGAAAAATTAAAGTTTGATGGCAGCAATTTATTCCTAATGGCATAGATCTTGGATGTGACTAATTTATTTGCCTAATATCAAAGCAATGCATTATAGGGCCAAGACAATGGACAAGGTCTCGATCTGTTTGTTTTAGTTAACTTGTCTTGCCAATGGAGCCCCCCTTGTCTAAGAGTTTGAGTGAGCTCATTGTAAGAAATTAAATTGTGTTTCAGTTTTGTTATCTATATATCATGAATGTTAGTGAAACGTGACACTTTAAAAAATAGTTAAAACTATTCTTTTGTATATATAAAATGTCACGTAGAATTATACATACGTGATTAGGATCGATACAAAATTAAGGCACAAAAATATGGCACCTTAACATTGTGTCCTAAGTAAGTAAGGCCCCATATATGCATCTTAATTAATTTTCACATAGGCCTCCAAAATCTCAGGATCGCCATGCACTTTATCCACTTATGGAAGCATCATGAGAAGCTTCGCAAGAGACGTAGATGCTATCTTGGATCACCAACACATTCGTCATCCCCCCACAAAAATCCAAGGAAGCAAGCATGTCGCCAACCACTCCCAGCTCTGCATTCTCCACGAAGTCCGCCATTTCTTCGTCCCTCAAAGACACTTCATTGTGCCGCCGCCCCACCATCACAAGGTCGTAGTTGCCCTGCAACTTCCGAATCTCATCCACAACTTGCACACCGTCTTCCACCTCTATGTCTCGCCAATCCAAGCTAGGGTTCCTCTTGTTCCTTAGCTTAAACTTGTCGACCAACTCCTTGTCCAGCTTCGCCTCCTCTTCGTTGCCCTTTGTTTTATTCCGCAGTGTGAACCTGAACACCATCATCACCACCTCCGGGTTACCCGACATGCGGCCTGCGTAGGCTAATGCCTCGCGGTCGTCGGGCCCGCCAATGAAAAACACTCCAACATTGCAGGAGAATTTGGTACCCAAGCTGAGACGACAAGACAGGTCTCTGTCGACAAGGATTCCAACGGTACAAGGGGAGTAGGTTTGTACATTGACATTGAAATGGCGGATCTCAGCGGACATGGCGGAGGGGCCAACCATGCTCTGGTGGTTTTCATGGAAAGGTATGATAATGAGAGGAATGAGGTTGTCACTGGCTAGACGGCAAATGGGGTCGTGCATGCTTCTATAAGGGGCCATCATGGTGTAGGCTTGGATTAGAACCGGCCCTTCGGAGTAGTCTTTGGAGTAATTCTCAAGGGCTTGCATCATGTGATAGGTGGGTGAGTTTGTGCGCCTCAATGGGGTTCTCTGCTTTGTGACAGGGACTAGAAGTGGTGCCAAGCGGCCCATGAGCTCCACCGTGTGGATGACGTAGGCGCAAATAGGGCTTGCTTCTGTTGGGTTTGAGGCTTCCAGGAGGAAGATGATGTTGCGAACACTTTCTTCGTTGTGGACACAGAAAAGAATGCCAAGCATTTCTGAGTCTCTTGCCACTGACTGCATATTTTTTACACTCTCTCCCTCTCGTAGTTTAGGCTTGTATAAGAAATGAACCAATGCTGTTGCAATCATCGTCAAAACCATGGCAGACAACACCATTTGAGTAAAACATTCTACATTTATGGCCTGCATATATATATATATATATGCAATTAAGAATATTAATTAATTGGGTATCCAGATCAATACTATATTACAACTACGTAAGTACTGCTTAAAAAAAAAATGAAATTGTTGAAATCTTGCTAATTACCTTTTTGGTCCTCCATCGATTATAATCCATAAGCTCCACTATACCCTTGATACTCATAATCAAGCCGAGTATGAGATTGTTTTTCAACTTCATTTTGCACAACGCTCCAACCACCATAATTGCCACAATCTTTGCAGCATATGTGACAAGGAGGAAAATCTCAAGTTTGACAACACTGCTCCACTTGTAAAGTGTATACACATTTATGTGAAAGCCAACACGGAAAAAGAAGACTGGCATAAGAAATTCGGAGACGAAGAATTCGGTCTTATTTACTATTGTTGCCCCAAGAGGCGGTCCATGTGGCATGACTAACCCAAGAATTATAGGGCCAGCAGTAGCCCTGGTGCCTATGGCATCTGAGACAAATGCCAAGACCAGAACCAAAAGTTGTATTGCAACTACGTAATATTCCTTTACTTCATGTCCCTCAGTGGCCTTTGTTTCATTGGCAATCAATTGTAGAAGTGGTCGTACGAAATAGAAGATGAAACATACCAAAAAAAAAAAGGAAACCAAAGCCTCTAACCCGTTGATTGAAAATCGTTCTTGAACTAGGAAAGTGATTGTCATGGCGGACCATGCAAGCACATCATTGAGCATTCCACAGGACATGGCAATTTGGCCCAACTCGGAAGTCATGAGGTTGAGTTCGTCCAAGGCCTGAGCTATGACAGGAAAGAAAGAAGAAGACAACGTAAACGAAGAATAGGGGCCAAAGAATCCTATTCCATTCATTCCCGGAATTTTTTTGAATAACTGGCGAAGGGTTAAGCTTGCTGCCAGAGGTAATATGAGGCATGGCAGACCAATCTTGCAAGCAGTCTCTGCGTTCCTTCTCAGCAAGGATAAGTCAGTTTTCACTGAGATTATGAACATGGAGTATACTGTGCCCATAACTGCTATTGTGTCAAACAAGGGGAACTCTTTTCCTTCGTATAGTAGTTGATCTTTGATTGCCTGGTTCTGCCCTAGAATAGAGGGCCCCCAGATAATGCCACCCTGAAAAAAATTAAAATCAATTCAATTCACAACATATGATCGAGCAAGCCGAGAAAAACTTCAATACAAAGAGAGATAGACACATTAGACGTATATATAAAAGACCGAGAATAAGCTAGCTAGCTAGTACGTTAGAGAATTCGGAAACGTATACCATGAGATTGCAGACAAATTTGGTTTGTCCCAAAGGCCTGAGAAAAGCATAAAGCAATCGGGAGGTAACAACAATTAGGATGATTTGGGCCATCATTAGAGGATATGGATAATCTAAAGGGTTTTGTTGGGTCCACATCCCTTTGGAGCCGGAAGGATGAAGCTGTTTACAAAGCGCTCTTTGATTTCTTCCCAGCTCCATCATATGGCTAACGTTACCTCTTAAGATACTAGCCATTTCGATCACCTACGTACGTACCTTGATGCCATAATCCTCAATATTAGGTCTGGTCCTGATCCTAATTATTAACCTTAATTATGAATCATATATTCAACAAATTGAAAATGGAATTGAATATTAATAAGATCGCAGAAACAGATTGAAAATTAATGGCCGTTGAGCTGGTAAAAGATGTTGTCGGGGTGCACAATTCTTGTCAAAGTACTAGAAGGTCGACTGGCAGCCAGGTTATTGAAGGCTTAGGTTCAAAGACAAACACTCAAACAGAAAGGAGTTGGTGATTAAGTTGTTAACTGATTTCAGTTTATAGTAATTAACTGCAGATAACTAATTAGAAGTCGATCAATTATTGATGAGCTGGAGTTTGTTAGTGGTGATCAATATTCCATTTTGTGTATAATCTTGAATTATTGTTATTGTTATCAATCACGTGCCAAGAGAAAAAATAATCTTGAATTGTACGTAATTTATCAATGAAAAGCATTTCTTGTTTATATAATTGCGATCTGACTTGCTTATAATTTTGCATGTAACTTGTAAGAAGAAGAAGAATATGGGATCGAGTGAGTGAGCAACAACATAATAAACCCAAATAAATACTTTGAAGTTGAGAGCGAGAAGATGTTGTTTTTTTCTCTCTAAACAACATTTTAGAATTTGATCTAATCATATAAGTTGTTTACAACTAATATATTAATTTATACAATCCAAAACTAAATAACATATTTAATAAACTAGAATTCGCCTATTTGTATAGCTTAAATAGAAAGAAAGCTCAATTAAGTTGCTTAAAATTCTACAACTGAGGCCTTTTTCTTTATTGAACTAGTGGGGCTAAAATCTCTAAAAGAGGCCCTGTAATCGTATCTCACAAGAGCTATATTTTTCAATGCAAATATCATATATATCTTTTGAGTTAAACCGTAAGTGCAGCTCTACTTTCTTATCTCGGACATTACAAACTCATAAATTGTTTTTCCACAATTAAGCCACCAAATTTGTATTAGTAGAATTTAAACTTAGAACCTAATCCAATGAAATAGAGACTAATATCATTAGACATTTAGACCAAAATGATGATGATTGAGCTCACCACATTGAACTCGCCGTTGAAAAGGAAAAACAAAACCTTATAAGATAATATAAAGTATCTAATAATTGTTTGACCAAAATAAAAAATTGTATCTCATAGTTAACTCTGATTTTTGACCAAGTGCATATATGTATGTATGTTGTTGTATGCATGTATATTTGTTTTCTCCATCACACTACTAGCTACAACACTACCCACAAGAGATTACTAATGTTCAGTGTCATTGATCTACAAAAGTTTTATTGTTTTTTATTTTTATTACAGAGGAGGAGAGAAACCTGAATGTATATAGGGAATTTTGACTTCGACTAAATAGACCAACCCTAATTCATACAAAAAGTTTTACTTATTAATTTATTTCAGAATAAATTCAAAAATAAAAACACAAGACCCAATATCATACAGTTAGAGCTCAGTTGATTGAGCTGCTTACAATTTATTTCACTAACGAAAAAAAAAAGATTACACACGTGTTACATGGGCTTTGGTTTAGAAAGAATGAAGGGATCTTAATCTGCTAATGTTGAGGGTCGATGACTTTTTATATAATGGACAGTTTTCAATTTGGCTGTGGGAAATTCTTGACCTCCAATGTGGGGGTCAGAGAAAGAACAACTTAACTGGAATTTGGAACCAACATTATGAGTTGAGAGAGAAAAGATGAAAGCAAAAAATGCCACGTTCTGGATTTTTATAGACAGTTGTGTGGCACGAGAGGTGGAGGACGAATCCCATAAGATATATATAAATAAAGTAGATGGCATTATTTGAGCTCAAATCCGGTGGGGCCACTTTCATGATCAGATATGCAACATCCACACTGTAACCCACAAGTGCTACAATGTCAAAGCAGCAATAACCTTTTTACACGATTATCCATGCATAGAGACTTTAGAGAAAGGACCATCTTCTCTTATATCTCACCATCTATAAATTACAGTCTATACGGCTGAGGCAAATTTTGATGAAATTTCAATTTCGACAAAAATTAGGTAAAAATAATTATTATCAAATTATGAAAATTTTGAATGGCAGCAGCTATAGTTTGTCGGAAAATTTCAAATTCAACTCAAACTCAAGCTCAAATTCATATGACATTCCAATTGAAGGAAAGCAACTCAATTGTGCTTAATTAAAGCTAGATTTGAAATGATTATAAATCCCTAAAATATCAATTTCACAAATTCTAAAAAATTGAAAAACAAAACCTTAAAGGAATGAAAGCCCATGATGAGGGGAGAAAACCCCATTAAGAATTTTTGTGACCGGAGGCCGGAGGTGGCTAGAATCGACGAAACAAGCCAGCAACAAATGAAGGCTTTACAAGATGATCTTGGACGTAGGGGAGATTGGCCTGTGTTAAGGTAGCTTGGGGGAGGATGGCCAGCGGCTAGGGGTCACATTGGTGGCCTTGGGTGGTCGAGAATTGGCCGATGATGGTGGTTCCGTCATGTTTGCATGAAGGGAAAAAGAAAGGAGATAAATCGGGAAGGAGAGAGAGAAAGTGAGGGTGAAGAGAGGATGGGGACATGAAAAAAAATTTTAAAAAAAAATATTTGTTTTTTTTCAAATTCGAAATTTCTAGAAAGTTTGTCATAGTGTGAGTTGATCTCGAAATTTTTAAGATTTTGACGAAAAGTGCTTGGTTTCGTGTTAAATTTTTCATACACTAAAAAGAATGAGTGGAGTAATGAGTTAAGATTAAAAAGGATTATGTTTGATTCTCTTCAATTAAAAATGAACGGTTTTGATTCTGAACCTGCACAATTGAATAAATATTTTTAGAGAGTGAAGTGACCTCCATGTACCCCTTAAGTGTGACCCAAAAATTGTCCATAAGAAGACCCTAAATCACATCATCTGCTTCTTTTGATTTATACATTGCTCTCTTCCTAAAAAAAANTAAAAAAAAAAAAAAAAAAAAAAAAAAAAAAAAAAAAAAAAAAAACACACTCCTCTTTAACGAGACTGTCATAAGGAGAGAAGCCAAAAATGTGTACATTGCATCCTCTAATAAATATATTTGCCCATGTGCAACACGTGAACTTCTTTATTACCTTTTCTTTTCTTTTTTTGTTCTTGCTGCTTCCATGGCCTGTTTTTCCTAGACATGGTGGCAGAAGGGGGAAGAAGTCTCTAAAAAAGTAAAAGGTCTCTAAGCAGTAAGCCCCATGATGATGACTGATGAACAATTAATTGAGAGTATGTTTCCAACTTTAATTTATATCATCACATGCTTATTAATTATTGCATTACATATTGTCTATATTCAGAGGGATATTTCCTTAAGTAACAATTTTTTCAAGTGTTTAAATTAAGAAAATATTAATACAACTGAGGTTTTTTCTAACATGATCCCGCCAACACAAGCTCTATACTCCTTTAAAAAGGGGAAAAAAAAAACCATCAAAGATTGGAGCCTTTTGATTAATGAAATTTTTTGAAAACTAATACTTTTTTGTTTTTTATTAAATACCTTTTAACTTATTTTTATTAAGTTTTAAAATTTTAACTGTTAATTAGTGCTCAAACTTTCCCTCGATAAGTGCTTGAACTCTTTTAAATTAGTGCTTGAACCATATCAAGTACTTTTTTAGTAAAACTCAAGCACTTCTTGAGTAGATCTCGAACACATCTCTAAGGTCAAATTTCTAAAACTTACAAAAAAAAGTTGAAAAATATTTAATTAAATTTTGTTAATTTCTCTTCATCTATTAATATCTTCGTTTTTTGGTTTCACGTGCCTATTTAAGTCGTTAGTGTAAGAATTGCACTTTTTAAGTTTTAACCTTTATCTTTAATCCAATTAAAAAGTTCACTATTAACCACAAGGATTGGTCCGATGGGAGGCTTGGAGCACATTTCAGAACAAGCCGCGCCACAAGGCCACAACCGCAAATATATATTGGAGCTTGAGAAAAAAGAAGAAGAAAAGAATAGAAAATAGACGAAAATAACACATTTATGAGTGGTTTACAACTATAGCATCCAAAAGTAAAACTAATTTTTTGCAAACATTAGCATTTTTTTTTACATGAATTATGTCAAATGCGTGTCCCTTGCAGCAATACTTTTTAACGGGTTAGTACGTTTTCAAGTTTGATGGCAAAAGATAACTTATTATAAGTTGAAAGCTTATCATATGGTGTCTTGATGATTTAAAGTTTATATTTTAATATTTAGCGTGTCACACTTATACTTTTAACGATTTTTTTTTTTTAATTTTAGATCATTTGTACATGATGGTTAATTCAATTTTTGACACGTATCTTTTTTATTATTTAATTACTGTTCTTTTATTCGTCTGTCTTATTGTTAAACAGTTTTTAATCTATGTATTACAAGGGCTTGTCACACATTATTAGGTAGGGGGTCCACTATCATTCATATATAGAAATAATATTGCTTATTAATGCAGCTAGATAGTGGTGGTAGGTCCATGAACGAAACAATTCAACGAAATGATGTTGGTTAATTTGTCTGGTATCGAGTAATTGCAGATAATTACAGACTGAAGAAGGGTTCTTCTATTTATGTTGGCACTAAACAAGTAAGTCCAAAAAAACTGGAAAAAAAATGTGATTTGTCAGATCCATATTAATGATCGAGAAAGTGCTTGAGAAATTAATGGAATTAGTTTAATGAGTTGGAGTAGCACAAGGATTCACTATGTTTGAGTAGTGTTTGAAGTCTCGCCAAGGCTAATGCAAACACTATTTGATTTTATATTTTAATGCTTAAAAAATTGTTAAACATCTTTTTTTTTTTTGGCCAGGAATTGTTAAACATCTTAAATACATGTAAACATGGGTTAAATTTCAAAAAATTTCACTTTTATCCACTCTTTTGAAAATAGTAATTTTTATTAAAAAATTTAAGAATATTCAAAATCTTGGCACTAAATTGAAAGCAAATCTAGAAAATTAGTCATATTATATATTATTTAAAGACTTTTTTTTTTTTTGAGTAAGTGTTTGAAGTCTTGCCAAGGCTAGTCCAAACGCTATTTGATGGTTATATTTTAATGCCCAAAAAATTGTTAAACATGTTAAATACATGTAAACATGGGTTAGTTTTCAAATATTCCCCCTTTTATCCATTCTTTAATTTGAAAATAGTATTTTTTATAAAAAATTTTAAGAATATTCAAAAGGTTAGGCACTAAACTAAAGGAAATCTAGAAAATTATTCATATTATATATTATTTAAAGACTTTTTTTTTTTTTTGTAGTCTTAGAAATCTAACCCTCAAGTACCCTTTGAGTATGACTCGACAAAATTCAAGTATAAGAAAATTTGAGCACTTCTTATGAGAAATCAAATGCTATTCGATGGTTGAATTTTTAAAATTAAAAGAAAAAGTTAATTTTTAGTGGAAAAATGGCTACTAATTTTTTGGGCTAAGATCTAAAAAATAGAATTTATTAAATTTTGAATCTGTTCTAGAATTCAATTTTTTTTCCTATTCTTTTTTATTTGTTTGTGTTTCCTCTCGTTCAAAAAGAATGTTAATACTTCGTACATATTCGAAAAGATAAATTAGTTAGTTGAAAGACCAAAAAGTATAGTCTAGGGGAGTTGAAGGGTGGGAATAGCCAAAATTAATCTTAGATTCATATACAGTACAAATATAATATGATCCCCTTTCATTTCCTTAATATATATTTTTATTTTTCATATTTTTTTTATTTCTTCATTTCCTCCTATGTTTCTTTCTAGAGCCCATCTAAGTTATGTGTGCGGTGCATAGTTCATAATGCAGAACTCTTTTAGTTTCATCCTATTAGCTCAGCTCATCCGAAAAAGTATCTTCAAAATTTTAGAATCTCAATGAATTCTCTAAATTGTTTTCTTTTTTAGTATTTAATTTAATTTATTTATTATTTAGCCCACCTACATATAATATATAAAATAAATAAATAATATGTGAATGAAATTTCAATTACTTTATTTGATATATAAGAAAACGAACGTACAAATAGTCTTTTAATATCTGGAGTTGTAGAAGTGTCAAAATTATAATAAAAAAGTCGTTAGGATATATTTAATTAAAGTATTCAAGATTCTCTAATTTTATGTTTTATAATTAAAAATAATTTAAAATAATATTCATCTTATATAAATATAAAGAAATGCATCAGCCCACAAAATGAAAAATAATCAAATATGTAAGAAAAATATATATAAGTACATTTCAATTATTTTTGCAAAAATTTGACTTATCTATTTTTTATATCTCTATTTATAAATTATTATTATAAAAAATTAGATAAATCAAAATATATTTTTTATTAATTTTAATCAAATAAATAAATAATAAAATATTTTCAATAAAATCATTTATTTAACACAGTTTTATAAAAGTTGCTATTTTAAATCCACGTAAGACATTGTCACTTTAAATTAACAAACGCGCTAATGGTCGGAAAAACTGCAAAAGCTGACGATGTTTTTGCTTTTTGTTTTGGTCCACAATTCTTAATTATTTAACTGCAACGGTCCCAGCTTCAAACCCTTTACTGAGGCATGTGCAACACGAGGGGACAAACATCGTCAATCTACTCATCTCTTTTGATCGTGTGGACAAAATCGGGCCACCACATTATGTCTTTTTAACCTTTTCCAGTTTTCCATTGCACGTTTCCTTTCTCAAGTCAAAGCAAGGGCTTTTCCTTTTTTACTTTCTTTTAAATTAATTAATTATTGGATTCCAATTAAGAAAGTTATCTGGAGAGAGAATCAACAAAATTTAAAGTTGTTCTTTGTCTCTCACATAGTCACACGAAATTGATTGCGCAACGTGTACATAAGGGAGCCGAGAAATGAGTATAAAATTTATTTTTTAGGCCAAGAGAGTATAAAATTTATATAAAAAAGTGAAACAGAGATGTGAACAATCATTTCAAATACTCAATTACAAATTTTTGTTAAGACTTATCTATACATGTGGTGGTTTCTAATACGGTGATACCAACGTGCTCTAAATAAATATGGCATTCATAGGATAGGGATAATCAAATTCGACAGTGATCTCTCTTGATCAAAACACATAAATATTCGACGGTGATCTCTGCCAAAAAAAATATGTCTCAGCATCTTCAGAGAAAAAATTATTACCGTTCTTTAAGCATTGGTAATACTCATTTTAATGACCGTAATACCGTTAATAATACTCATTACTAATCTTACGAATTATCACTAACGGATGAAAATTAGACGGTCATGATATTAATAAGGGTGATCTAGTGGCTCATTCTGTGAATGAGAGACATATCAAAGCTGCAAATAGTAGATGACTAAATTTGCTAGAAAATAAAGACTTTATAAATTTATATAGATTTTATAGATTTTTATAGACTTTTTTCAAGTTGTAGATTTTTATAAAATTTAGAGTTCTATAGAGTTTTATAGAGTCTATAAATCCGCATGGTAGAAGTCGATTTTATAATGAGTTTGACAAAGCTAGTTACCACAATTATTATAAATATGGCATTTACACAAAATTAAATTAATTATAATAATATAGGATTTATGCATTAAACTGAAAACATATTAACAAAGTAAAAGAAAAACATTGTCAAATGAATTGATGTCATGTAAATTGGGAAACAAAATATTTAAAATTAATAATTGGGACAATAAGCACCCTAAACTTATCTAACACATGAGGCTACTTTTTATGTGGATGTTCTAACAGGAGAACTATATAGCCTATATTCTAATTTGAAGTCGAGATTGAAATAAAATGTTTTAAGAAGAACAGAGAAAACACCCATAATTTAACAAATAAGTACCAAATGATTTTTCTTTATCATGAGCTAGCTATTGCTCAATCTATTGCGTTTGCATGATGTGAACATAGTCACACGAAGAGTTCGGTGTATATTTAACACATATTCTAGGGCTATTTAAGAATTTCTCCATATTCTATATATATATTGAATTTTTCATCTCAAATATTTATAGGTGGAGTCTTGGAGAAACCCATGAATGTTTATTACATTATTAGACACTTAGCACATTATTAGACACTCAACATTCCTCTTCGCATGATACCATTTTTATTTTTTTTTCGGGTACCTGAAGGACCAAAACCCAAAAAAAGAACCTATACCACTAGAACAACACTGGCTCTAAAAGAGAGCATCGGTTAGATGAGTCTTGAATGTGAACAAATGATTCATCGATCTTTTAAACTATATATGTTACCGATATGATACCACGCTTAATATCTTAAGTAGAGAGACCCAATCAATATTTATTACATTATTTTCTTATTGACAATATAACTATATACACATTTATTTTATCACAATCTAATTTATTAGGTACTTAAATTCTCTCATAACTTCATAAAACACATATGAAGAGGATCTATATGACCGCTGGTATGATCAAATTTCACATTCGTCGTAAATTTCGTAGGTTTTTCAGCAATCAGCATAGCAATGCTGAAAAGCAATTTTTCCCTTTTTTTTTTTTTTTTTTTNTTTTTTTTTTTTTTTTTTTTGGGGTTTATGGCTTTCTGGGTTCATTCAGATTGCATTTATCTACCACTGAAAACATTGAATATGTATTGCAGATACATCATACAACCAATAGAAATAAAGCAAAATCAATATTTAATGCCCACCACCTTTTATTAAACAATCATATCATCACGCAGTAATATATTTAATGCCCACTACCTTTTATTAAACAACCATATCATCACGCAATAAGTTTACGTTTCTTGAATGGAGTGTTAATTTCATATTAATCGATAAAAATTATTTGGTTTTACATTGTAGGTTCAAATAAAAAATATTCATTTTTTAGATTATTCTTAAAAAATTATCACTCTTGAAAATTAAGGCTAGATTTAATATTTGAAAAATTGATAGTTTAAACAAAAACTCCATTTACACACGAGTTTAAAAAATCATCTTTCTTTGTAATAAAACAAAATAATAAAAAGATATTTGGGAGCAATATTTCAAATATTATCAACCACACAAATTGACCTGAAAGTGTTTTATTTTGTATACATTCTATTTGGCAAAGCAAATCAGGCCTAATATTCTTCTCTTTCAATTTGCTTGTAATTATAGTTCGTATCGTACATAGTAGCTGGTTACATCATCTCTGCTGGTCATCACATATTCTGTCACAGTCGAAATTATTCAAGTGCTTGAATTTCTCCTCTCCTTTCTTATCTTCATCAAGATCGATAGAGCTCTTCCAATAGTCTCTTGTCTTTTATTTTGGAATCTACTTTTAGCCTTTGGGCACTGCCTATGGTGTAAGGTGGTGTTGCGTTCCCATTTGGCATTTGCCCCGTACACATCAATTGAATAACGTGAATCACTGAATATCACTGTCAATATCTACGTGATGTCTCATTTATGTGAATTTATTTGGACGTAGCTGAATAAGTTGGTAAAAGTTTGGATTATTTTATGTTTAACCAGCCACGTTTCAACCTCTTTAATTAAAAATAGACTTTTTTTAATAATCTCCTGCACCCCTATATAATTAAGTGGTGATCCTTTTTGCATCTAGTAAAGTTTCACCAACTAAAATTTTTAATTTTCATACCTAACTTACAAATTAAAATGTCGAAGAAATTTAGGTATTTATTTTAAAATTAATTAGTAATAAAAAAAAGTCTAATAAATTAATAATAAGGTCTTCACAATTTTAATATGAGATTTTTCTCAACTGGCTTTACATGTGTGGTATTATTTCAAGTTTAACACATAAACAATTTATATTGGATGACGTAGGAGCACGTATAGCCGTTTGAGTTTATCACGTGAATAACTTACTCTAATACCATGAAGGAATTAAACTAGACATCTATCTCAAAACTAATTGGTAATGAAAACAGTAGTCAAAACCCTTATATTTAGCTAGACCTTCACATTTTTAATATAAGATTTCTCTAAACAGGTGTATATATTAATAATTATACACCTACATATATATAATAATTTATATATATTTTAAACACTATATACTATGTCTCACATCATCACATGTTGATGTTGTTACCGCCCAAGAACTTTCGTCTTATAATAACTGTAGGGGAAATTTTTTCCTAATGATCGAGAAGCTATTGTTAGCCAACTTTTAAATAAACAAAAAAAACAAAAATTAACACTCCCAAACAACACTCTGTGTCTCTCCTAGTCTCCTTCAAGGCTTCAAGAAAGTCCAGTCCCTTTTTTAATTTGTAGAAATTGTGAGCATCCAACTCTTTTAACAATGTAAAAATTGTGAGCGTACAACTTAAACAAACATTCCAAACATAAATTACTTAATTTCTATAGATAATAGGTGTTTTGTCTCTCTCCTTATCTGTTAGATCAGTCGATAAATAAATATTATATAAGATACATGCACCCTTCCTATATATACTGAAGTTTTTTTATGACAATAGGACCAAATATGTGTAAAAATATTAATTGTTTCTCAACTTTCATAGAATTTAAGAGTGTTTGATTAATAAGAAAATTTGTGTGGATATTTATCATATTATCATGTTGAGTAACATAGAATGTAATTAAAATTTGATGTCATTATGTTGAGTAACATAGAATGCAATTAAAATTTGACATTTAACTCTTATTTTTCTCTTTCTCTTTGTTAAATTAAATGTCAAATTTTTTTATTTGTTAAATTAAATGTCAAATTTTAAACTTGGGTGATGGTAACTTGAAACACTCCGATAATTTAGAACCATAGTAATTGGCAGGCACTACCAATAATCAATTTAAACTTTTATACAGAAAAGGTACTAAATATTCACGTGCCTATAAAAAAAGCCTGATGAGTCTGCTAGTCCTTTCAGGGCAATCTCTCTCAATCCAGATCCTACAGGTGGCAAATTTACATCGAGCTGGGCCACACTTATGTGCTACAATACAAGATGAAGATGGCTATAAATACAGGCACTTGGGCAGCCACTGAACTGCAAGAGTTAACAGCTATCTGAGTTCCATACAAGCCCTTAGAGCCTTTTGGTGTATTCTGTGCCTTTCAAGTTTGTCCAACCCTAGAGGTCCTAGTTAGTCATCAGCATCAACATTCACCATGCTGGGCCTAGCACACAATTTGGTGAGCAAGGTCACCTCAACAGTGAACACCACTGCGCACCACATCGAGGAAGAGGTTCTCAGCCTGTTCACCATGTCTGACCACAAAGTGTTGGAGCTCATCTATGCAACCCATGTTCATGAGGAGGATTCTTTTGATGTTGACTCTCTCTTCTTGATCACTGAGAACATCATCAAGCGTTCAACCCAGGTCGTTGATAACATTGTGCAGGTAAATATGCTGTGCTACTCATTTTTATCAATTGATCCTCTTCTGGTAAAACAAGGTTCTTGGGCTGAGTCTTGTTTGGTGTGATTGAAAAGTGTGTGTGTGTGTGAGCACTGTGAGGGATCCTGCAGTTAAAATGCCCATTATACCCAGACTTTTTTACCAAAAAACTAGTATTTCCAGCTTCTAAAATGAGAAGTTTAATTATTATGATTAGGGTCGGTGGTGGTTTCAAACCCATTTAATGTACCCAAAAAGAGTGTGAGGACAGGAATGCTTGCTATAGTGACAGAGATGATAGATCATTGCCTTAAACAAATATATATATATATATATATATATAGGGGAGGCTCCAATGTAGGATCCTACAAATAAAAT
>QANT01003321.1:0-24431 GCA_003254885.1 Purshia tridentata | reverse complement strand
TGTGCCTTGAAGATTATGCAAGTTCTGATTCTATATATGATAGAGGGTTGATGGCTCCGGTGAAATGGTGGGGTATTTATGGATCTTCCACACCAATGCTTCAAGCCATTGCTTTTAAGCTACTTGGGCAACCTTGTTCCTCCTCTTGTTGTGAAAGGAATTGGAGTACTTATAATTTTATACACTCAGTGAAGAGGAACCAAATAACACCGGAAAGAGCGGAAGATTTGGTATATGTTCATTATAACCTTCGTCTTCTATCAAGGAAAACCCCATTATACAATGAAGGTGTGTCTCAAATGTGGGATGTTGGAGGAGATGGATTTGATTCCATGGACTTGGAAGGTGGTGGGATGCTTGAGATTGCAAACCTCTCTCTCGATGAGCCGGAATTAGAAGCCATGTTGTTTACTGATGATGGCAATAATCTTGAAGATTAATGAAGTTAATTAGACTAGGAACTTGGGACATGTTTTATGAGTTTTATTTGACAATGACATATGTTTTATGTGGTATTTTATTTATGTATTTTGAATATTTGACAATTGCATATGGATGAATTTATTTTGGATTTATTTATATATATATATTATTTAAATAGACGTGTCGGAGCCGTGTCGTGTCCTAGTCTTTTTGAATTTTATTGTATCGGCGTGTCGTGTCGTGTCGTGTCGCCGTACCCGTATCGGTGTCGGTGCTTCCTAGTGATGAACTAATAAAAAATTTCAGCATACCATATTAGGAATCTGAATCTTAGATCACATGCATTGAAACAGGCTTGGTCAGTGCTGCACTTGAGTGTAGCATGTAAAAAAAACAACATAGTTTTCGTTGCACTTTTTAAAAATATAAAAGCATTCCAAAAGCAAAGAGACTAATGAGTCTAAGTCCCTAGTAATTCAACGGAATCCCCAAACATAAATAGCTGTTGGAGTTTAGTTTATGTACCTGATGCAGCCATGCCCTGAAAAGGCATTAGAAAGCCTAATAACCCACAAGCATACGGACAACTAAAGTTTAAAAAGTCTTATTATGAGACACCTTTAGGAGATACTTGTTCTGAAACGGACTCTAATCTAAACCCCATGTGTTTTGTGACAACAATTGAGTCCCCATTAATGAATTTACCATAGAATACACCTAAGTTGCCCAAAATGGACTCAATTATTCTCTTATGCACTTTAATTTTGTGAATAATAACTTGATTAAAAAGAGAGTAATAATGGATGGAAGTACTTTAGATTCAAAAAATCAAGTAGGCATCCTATCAGTTACCAAGAACATGTCAACTAATGCAAGTCTTATAATCCTACTTGAAGATGAGCGCGATATGATTAGTACCACACGTAAGCATGTTTCTTCCCATAACTTTACAACCAATTGAGAAGTGGATACTAATGTGGTGGTTAGAGCCTCAAATGTTCATGAATCAAAAGACAAAAATAATATAGTTAACCAATTAAAACCCAAGATAAATTACTAGGATGATAAGTGGGTTCCAAATACATACCAGTCATGTAGTTGATTGATAGCAATGGCATAAACCGGTCAACTTAGTCATGATTTTACAAGGTTAATAATTATAGCTTCTATTAATACTTATTAAATTTAAAGTCTATGTTGAAGTAAGAATTGGTATTTATGTTCACGATAAGTATTGATGTAATTAATTATCTAATGTTGTAATGTAAGTGGCAGACTCATAATCTTCATTTAATGCACGAAACATTTCATTTACTTATATGCATGAAATATTATATTTTAGTTATGTTTCGAAAGTGTGGAACTTAGGGCTGGGTCGGTTTGACCGAAAAATAAGAAATCGATTCGAAACCGGTGCCACTGATACAAACTGAGTAAAATCAAAACTTAGACAACGATAATCGAACTGAACTGGAGATGTCGTTTCCTGCCTCGGTTGTCATAATGCAGAACCGTCGATTTACCAAACTGAATCTAATTGAATATATAAAAATTAATCTTTAAATTTCAATATTTATACCCATTTAACATTTTAGATAATAAAATTAATATTAACCTAGCTATATTTTAGATAATAAATATATTTTATATATCAACTGAACCATATATTGGATAATAAAATATATTTCATAATTATTTCAATTAAACCACATATTTACTATATAAAAAAGTTGAATGATACATTTTTATGAGTTCTTATACCTTATTTCAATTGAAATTAATAATTTTTTTATAAAATAAACAATAGGATTTTTTTTAGAATATAAGGTATAAGACATAAGATATAGGATTTTGAATTTATATTATATACCAATTATGATATAAGATATATGATTTAAAATTTTTCCAATCAACTCAACTTTTTTTTTCCCTTTTTTGGTCTTCGTGTATCACTGCCACTCTTTCCTTTTCTTACTTTTTTTTCTTTATTTACTCTTTCCTTCTTCTTTGATTCTTTCTCCATGGGGCCTCCGTATATATACTAGGGTTAGAGTGAAGCATCTCCAATATATGTGCCATGCTTGTCATGAAAAATCAATAATGTGCTCATTCAATTGTCTAAATAAATCACACATGCTTATTATTTTTGTTAACACATCCTCGAACAGTTCTCACTTATCCAACTCTTTTCTTATATATGCAAGTTTCTAAACATAGAATGTTAGTTTATCTATTATTATGTAATAAGTACTTAATTTAAACACAGACAATTGACACATAAACTCATTTAAGGGTTGCGTCAACATGGTGAAAGGCTTTAAATAATAAGATCGATGTTCATCATTAAACAATAATAGTAATAATCACTCATTCAAATCACAGTTGGGCAAAACTCTTTTTCCTTATTGTGTGATTCAACTTTGATTGCTGCCTATTGGTTCTATGTGTATAAGAACTTTTCAACAATTTACAAAGTCACCTTCTAGTTTCCATGCCTCTTTGACTTCACCATCTTCAGAAAATTTGTCAAATAAGTTCTATCTTTTTATGTTTATGAGAAAATTAGAAGTATCTCGTGCAATGGTTCAAATTAATATTGCAAACCTTCCAAATTAATTTTGGGTCACCGTGTGCTTATCCTAGCTCATTGAAGATAACTTTCAAACAGCCACTGAAAGCGAAATTTGGATCACTTATACCGCTTTTTGGCTTAGCAAGCTTGGTCGGCTTTGAGTCAAAATTTTCTTTTTTCACACTCACATTGTTGGTGTATTAATGTTCATCTTCACCTTCATTAGGAAATGCAAGCTCAAAACACTTCAGCAATCTCTTATTTATTCACTTAGCAACTCCTCAACCAAGGGTTGTTATGTTTTTATATCTCATCTCAAATCAATAAATAATTCCTCCGTAAGGCGTACCTTGCAACATTGGACTGAAAAATGCGAATATGAAATACATTAGTACTCAAAATACTTTGCCTTATTCTCCTAAGAGATACAATTATTCAACCTAGTAAATGAAAGAGGACTCTAAACTCAGTATGCAATGATGTATATAGGAAAGGAACCCAACTTCATTTACAACTTCAGTGAAATGTCAAGAAACTCTTATTCAAATATATATGATATTTGTGAGAAGTAAAACACATCAAACATTTATATAACATACTTGATTCTTATACTTGAGTAATTAATAAGAAAACAACAGTTGTGATGTTAACTATTAAACATTGATGGTGTTGTAAGCAGGTAATTTTATGGAAGAAGTCCTTTCGCAAATGTATGTCAATTTAACTTTAATCTTTTTCCTAATGCACTAGGTATATATATCACTTAACCTAAAACTTGTCGTTTTGAACTAATTGTTTTTAATTAACCAAATTTTCAATTCTCTTAATTTTTTTTTGGTCCCCTCCTTCAAAAAAGCATCATATTTTAACCACAAAATTAGATTTATAAAAACAATTTTAAAGCACACCTATAAAGTATATAGTGTTATTGACCAAAATCAAATATATCACCTTACTCAAAAATCATCATTTTGAGTTAATTGTTTGAAAGTAGTCAAATTTGCAATTTCCTCCTTTTGTTTTTAATGAAACAATTTTCTCCTTCAAAAAACGCCATATTAGAGCAAAAAAATTATTAATTTTTTTAAAGCACCCAAATTAGTCTTTTTTTTTTTTTATTGAAGCCTTCAAATTAATTTAAATTATTATCTTTGTTATATTTTGCCCCATATAACAATAATATTTTATTCTCTATCCCTTTATCCATAGTCCACGTATTGTACACGCATATAAGTTTTATTCTTTATGAATATACAACATACTAAAAGAAAGAATTTTGCAATCATTTTATGCATACCATCAATTTTTGTTAGATTTTTAAAGCACTAGCACATATTTTATTCCTTAAGAATTACAATATTCTATAACATATAAAAATGTAAGGAATCATTCGTACAATGGAATTCATGAAATAAAGTTAAACCTCAGATTAAGTATTACGTCCCAATTTGACTGCGTTGCCTTTTCAAGTACAATTCACATGTTTTCTTGTAACAATTTCTTCTAAACCTTGTATTAATGTGAAAAAAATGATTTAACTTTTCTATATATTCATATCTTTATCACTAGTCCCATTGCCAAATGGTCTCCCTTTGAATGATTATGACATGTACATTCTGTAAGGCCAATAATGGTTTAGAACATAAGACATGCTATATAAATGCCATATTTATTCACATAGTATAAATGTCATATTTATTCACATAGTTATATGCCAACATGCACTTCAGGTTGCTACTACCTCCTTCAACAATGAGGCGGAGATCAAATGACCATTGTAAAGTAGAATTCCATGAGCAACCAAACCTAGAAAACCAATCGTGCTTACTACCGGCTTTTTCATCCAACAAAAGGATGCCTATTCATCCATATATAGGATGCATGTGAATTTACTACAAAATCTAGCTAATAGTCTGCTACACACATATATCCTTGCCATTGAAGCTTGTCCATCTCGCAACATTCGTGCCTAAGGATATCATGTCACCAAAAATCAACCAAGACAAAATTCGAACAATTTTTTCAATTTCAATATCTCACCTTGTTCTAAATATGAGTTTAAAAACGGTCTACATCTTTCCTAATCAGCTCATCAGACAACTGAGAAGGTCAATATTAATTAGGACTTTGATCCAAAACTACATAGTACTAGAAATTCTCAAGTAATGCATATCCCTCCAAGTCCATGTTGGCCTATCAATGATTGATAAGTCAATTCTTGTTCCTTTGCCTAGATAATTTAAGCTATCAGAAGAATATATTGATATGAGAATCATTAAAACCTTAAACAAGAAGAAAAGTAAGTACCCACAAAATTATTCATGGTGAACTTAAGAACCTATATAATGTTTCTATTGTATTGTGCCTCTGTGATTGATTCATATGTGAATGACTCAAATAAAAAATATATTACTAATTATGTGTTTCATTTGTCTCTTGGTGCGAAATGCAAAAAATTGGCATGCATTGATGCAATCAATGCCATCAATATTAGACCTTGTATGATATCTATAATTCAATCCTTGAGATTTTGAAATGTCAATATTAATACAATTACTCATGTTAAACAAGTCTCAAGGTCTTGTTTTCACTGCAACATGTCATCTAAGATCTTTTGGATTCTCCATGCAAAATACTTGTTGGGTTTGAAAGCCAAGTATGAAAGTGTCAAGTGATGGAATCAAACGTTCAAAATTCATTAATATAAATCTATAATTATCTAATTTAACTAGGACTATAGGTGGACTTTGAGTCAACCCAATGACAATCAAACAAAATAACATTAAGATCAATATTATAGTCAACTCTATTATGTCTATTACCAAACCGTAATAATCTCTTATTACTATCCTTGGGTTTGGTTCACGGGGACTAACATAATCGTTTGACTCAGCATATACATAAACATCGATATTTTGTGTATTGCCTTGTAAGTCAACTAATTTGACATGAAATCGAAATTCTTTCATAATGTAGCCCTTTTAATGTCTAGCTCACCATCTTGCTAGGTAGTGCCAGTAAATCATCGTCAATGTTGCTAACATTATCTCATACTTGATTATGAATCTACAAATATGTGTGCCAGGTATCTAAGGGTCAATCCCAAAATACTGGTCTTTACATGCCTCTACCTGTTCCTGTTGATATTTGGCAGGACCTTTCTATGGATTTTGTGCTGGGATTACCCCGAACACAGAGGGGAGTGGATTCTGTTTTTGTTGTGGTTGACAGGTTCTCCAAGATGTCTCATTTCATAGCTTGCAAGAAGACTTCAGATGCTTCCAACATTGCCAAACTGTTTTTCAGGGAGGTAGTGCGTCTGCATGGAGTGCCCAAAACCATCACCTCAGATCGGGACACAAAATTCCTCAGCCATTTTTGGATTACTCTGTGGCGGATGTTCGGAACAGTGTTGAATCGAAGTACCACAACGCACCCACAGACTGATGGGCAAACTGAAGTCACAAACAGAACCCTGGGAAATATGATACGAAGTGTGTGTGGTGACAAACCAAAACAGTGGGATTATGCCTTGCCCCAGGTGGAGTTTGCATACAACAGCGCCGTGCATAGTGCAACAGGAAAGTCCCCATTCTCCATTGTTTACACTTCTCCTCCTAACCATGTAGTTGATTTAGTGAAGCTTCCCAAGGAGCTAGGTGTGAGTGTAGCTGCTGAACAGATGGCTGAAGNTGTGCTTATGACGAGGAGAGTGTGGGACCGCTTTTTGTGCATACAAACAAGCAAACGACTCCAAACATTACATGGAACACCGAACTGACCCAGCTGCTCCCAACGGTCATATTTTCCGTCCTTCCCACTTATTTCATTTGTTTTTGTTTTCTCATTTTCATTGAATTCATTTCTATAAACTTTTTTTTTGGTAGAAAATGTCGGAAAGTTATATGATAAATTGCTATATTTATTGATAATAACAAATAACAAAATCTCAAATACAAATAAATGCAATAATAAAAAAACTTTAACAGATCGAGACTAAAATTGGATTCTATAGCCTTAAGACAAGATCACCTGATGTAGAGCAGCTAGCCGTGAGGTTCGAAGAGCAGTTGGCGCGCCGAAACTCACGAAAAGGCAAAAACTAAATTTTACTGTTCATTTGAAGGGGTTTTTGAGTCCGAATATGGTTGATTTATATATCAAATCGAAGGGAATCGCGCGACGATTGCAACTCATAGCTAATGCTATGATTAATAGGCTTTTTCGGCCATCCGAGGTCGTTTAGGGCCTCAAAACTGCGTTTTAAGTTTTGAAGTATTTTATTTATTTTCGTCCTTATTTTATTTGGGTTCCTTTTGGCCCATGGGCTTTATTTATATGGTCGTTTTGACCTAGAGTTTTCGGAAACATATTTAAGGATTTTCTAAAGTTGTATTGGGACTTTTGACAATTTTTCAATAAACTTGAGTTTTCTCATCTTTTTTGGTGGATTCCGGAATTTTATCTTTGTTAAGATTACGCTGGTAATTCCTTTGTTATTTCCGCTGCATCATCGCCCCTCACAGAGTCACAGGTGCTTCAAGGTTTGAATTGGCGAATGTCTCCTAAGATATAGCGATCTTTCTTCTCACGGAAGTAGCACTCCAATCCTTTCCATGGGAGACGGACAGCAGGCCGCAGTTACACAGGCAGATTTGGACGCTCAGAATGAGAAGATCGATGCCCTTACAGCCAGTTTGGGAGAGATTCGAACCTTGTTGTTGGAGGGTCGTGGCAGACCTCCACCTCACAATAGGCAGGACAGAGGAAGAGGAGGACGATTGCCTCGTGATGAGGATTCCGAGTCGGAAGAGGAGTTGGATGAACCCGTCCAACTTAACAATCGGCGACCCCGGCATCATCCCCAGAATTATGATGATTTCCGTTTGAAGGCTGATATTCCATGTTTTTCAGGTCACCTAAAAATAGAAGACTTCCTAGATTGGTTGGTTGAAGTAGAGAGATTTTTCGAGATCATGGAAATTCCAGAAACGAAGATGGTGAAGATGACGGCGTTCCGACTAAAGAGCAGTGCAGCAGTTTGGTGGGATCAACTACAGAAAATTCGCCAAAGACAGGGCAAGCAACCAGTCAGGACTTGGTGCAAGATGAAGCAGTTGTTGATGGAGAGATTCTTGCCCGCAGATTATGAGCAGCACCTATATCGCATGTACATTAATTGTGTGCAAGCAAACCAGATAGTGACAGATTACATTGACGAGTTTTTGCGACTAGCCGAGCGAACTGAAATTGGAGAGACGGATAACCAACAAGTCGCCAGGTATGTTAGTGGGCTGAAACCCTCCATTCAAGAGAAGATAGGGTTACAGACCATGTGGAGTGTGCAAGAAGCTACTAATTTGGCGTTAAAGGCCGAGCTTTTTGAGCGTGAGAAGCGACCTATTCCCTATCGCCGAGGTAGCATAGAGTCATCTAGTTCAGCTCCTAGTTTCGCTACGGATAAAGAGAAAATCGTACAGCAAAATAAATCGGCCAATTTCCCTTACAGAGGGCAGGGTGAAGGAAGCAACAGAAATTCCGAGAAAACCCAGAATCGTAATCAGAAGCCTAACCCTTATGCCAGACCAACCACTGACATCTGTTATAGATGTGGCAAATCGGGTCATAGGTCGAATGTATGCCCAGAACGAAAGCAGGTGAATTTAGTAGAGGTTGACCAGGCCGAAGATGAAGAACCTAAAGATGACTATGAGGACTATGATGGAGCTGAGTTTGCTAGCGAAGAGGGAAAAGAGATAGTGAACTTAGTGTTGCAGCGAATCCTCCTAGCTCCAAAGGAGGAGGGGCAGCAGAATAGTATTTTTCGATCACTTGGTTGCATTAAAGACAAAGTGTGCAACCTGATTGTGGATAATGGCAGTTGCGAGAATTTCGTAGCGAAGAAAATTGTGGAGCATCTGCAGCTGTCAACCGAACCCCATAGTGCACCTTATTCCCTTGGTTGGGTGAAGAAGGGCCCAACGGCTCGAATAACGGAGACATGCAAAGTACCACTCTCCATAGGTAAGCATTATAAAGATGAAGTACTATGTGATGTTATAGATATGGACGCATGCCATATACTGTTAGGTCGACCATGGCAGTTTGACGTGGATGTGACGCATAAAGGGCGAGACAACGTGATGTTGTTCAAATGGAATTCGTTTAAAATTGCTATGGCTCCTACCACACCATCCAGTCGATCTCCTACCAGCAGCTTCTTGGCTTTGACAAACAGTGAGTATGACATGGAGGAGGCTATCAAAGAGTCTGAAGTTGTGTACCCAGTGGTGGTGAAAGGGCTGTTGGCAGTAGATAAAGCAGAAGTTGAAATTCCCCACGAGGTGCAGAAAATATTATCAGGATTTCGAGAGATAATTGCAGACGAGTTACCTAATGAACTGCCACCGATGAGAAACATACAACCCCATATTGACCTAGTCCCAGGGGCGCAGTTACCAAACCTCCCACATTATCGGATGAGCCCGAAGGAGAACGAAATTTTAAGGGAGCAGATCGAAGACTTACTGAAAAAAGGTTTTATTCGTGAGAGCATGAGCCCTTGTGCAGTACCGGTCCTTTTAGTTCCAAAGAAAGGCAACGCTTGGCGTATGTGTGTTGACAGCCGGGCGATTAACAAGATAACCATCAAGTATCGGTTCCTTATACCTCGATTAGAGGATATGCTTGATGAGTTGACAGGTTCGAAGTTGTTCTCAAAAATAGACCTTTGGAGTGGCTATCATCAGATTCGAATCAAGCCGGGCGACGATTGGAAAACAGCTTTTAAAAGTAAGGATGGGCTATTTGAGTGGCTCGTTATGCCTTTTGGACTGTCCAATGCACCTAGCACCTTTATGCGGCTTATGAATCAGGTCCTTCGTCCCTTTATTGGCACTTTTGTGGTGGTTTATTTTGATGATATCCTGATTTATAGCAGGACCAAGGAGGAACATTTAATACACTTGAGGCAGGTTTTAGGTGTCTTCAAGGACAACAAGCTTTTTGTCAATCTGAAGAAGTGCACATTCTGTACCAACAAATTAATATTTCTGGGATTTGTGGTGGGTGAAGACGGCATTCAAGTTGATGAGGAAAAAGTGCGAGCAATCAGGGATTGGCCAGCCCCACAGACAGTTAGTGAAGTGAGGAGTTTTCATGGTTTAGCCACTTTTTATCGCTGATTTGTTCGGAATTTCAGTACCATCACAGCACCGATTACTGAGTGTTTGAAGCGAGGCAAGTTTCAGTGGGGTGACGCGCAAGAGCAGAGCTTCGCGCTGATTAAAGAGAAACTTTGTACTGCACCGGTGTTAGCCCTTCCGAACTTTGAGAAAATATTCGAGGTCGAATGTGATGCTAGTGGAGTGGGAGTGGGTGCTGTTCTCTCCCAAGAGAAGAAACCAGTGGCATTTTTCAGTGAAAAACTGAGCGAAGCCCGCCAAAAATGGAGCACCTATGATCAAGAGTTCTATGCAGTGGTTAGGGCTTTGAAACAGTGGGAGCACTATCTAATTCAGAGGGAGTTTGTTCTTTACACAGACCACCAGGCTTTGAAGTTTATTAATAGTTAGAAGCATGTTAATAAGATGCATGTCCGGTGGGTAACTTTCCTTCAAAAGTTTCCGTTCATGATCAAGCATAAATCGGGCAACCTCAATCGAGTAGCAGATGCTTTGAGTAGGAGGGCTACCTTACTAATCACACTAGCCCAAGAGATCGTGGGTTTTGAATTTTTAAAGGAGTTGTATGAGACAGATGAGAATTTCAAGGAGATCTGGGGCAAATGTGTAGACAAGCAGCCGGTTGCAGATTTCTTTGTCAAAGAGGGGTACCTATTTAAAGGCAATCGGTTGTGCATTCCTAGCACATCCTTGAGAGAGAAGCTGATCCGAGACTTACATGGAGGGGGCCTAAGCGGACACTTGGGCCGAGACAAAACAATATCCAGTTTGGAGGAGCGTTATTATTGGCCACAGCTTAAGAGGGATGTGGGAAACATCGTGCAGAAGTGCTATGTGTGCCAGGTATCTAAGGGTCAATCCCAAAACACTGGTCTTTACATGCCTTTACCTGTTCTTGTTGATATTTGGCAGGACCTTTCTATGGATTTTGTGCTGGGATTACCCCGAACACAGAGGGGAGTGGATTCTGTTTTTGTTGTGGTTGACAGGTTCTCCAAGATGTCCCATTTCATAGCTTGCAAGAAGACTTCAGATGCTTCCAACATTGCCAAACTGTTTTTCAGGGAGGTAGTGCGTCTGCATGGAGTGCCAAAAACCATCACCTCAGATCGGGACACAAAATTCCTCAGCCATTTTTGGATCACTCTGTGGCAGATGTTCGGAACAGTGTTGAATCGAAGTACCACAGCGCACCCACAGACTGATGGGCAAACTGAAGTCACAAACAGAACCCTGGGAAATATGATACGAAGTGTGTGTGGTGACAAACCAAAACAGTGGGATTATGCCTTGCCCCAGGTGGAGTTTGCATACAACAGCGCCGTGCATAGTGCAACAGGAAAGTCCCCATTCTCCATTGTTTACACTTCTCCTCCTAACCATGTAGTTGATTTAGTGAAGCTTCCCAAGGAGGCAGGTGTGAGTGTAGCTGCTGAACAGATGGCTGAAGATGTCTTAGCAGTGAAAGAACAAGTTCGAGCAAAGCTAGAGATAACCAATGCGAAGAACAAAGCTGCAGCAGACAAGCATCGCCGAAAGAAAGTGTTCAACGAGGGAGATTACGTGATGGTGTTTTTGCGACGAGACAGGTTTCCCGTTGGCACTTACAACAAGTTGAAACCGAGGAAGTACGGGCCATACAGGGTGCTCAAGCGAATCAATGACAATGCCTATGTTATCGAACTACCCGAATCAATGGGTATCTCTAACACCTTCAATGTTGCAGACCTTCATGAGTTCCGAGATGATGTGGCCATCTATCCTGAAGATAACTCAGGGTCGAGTTCTTCCGAAGTGGAGGAGACTGATGTAGAGCAGCTAGCCGTGAGGTTCGAAGAGCAGTTGGCGCGCCGAAACTCACGACAAGGCAAAAATAAGTTTTTACTGTTCATTTGAAGGGTTTTTGAGTTCGAATATGGTCAATTTATATATCAAATCGAAGGGAATCGCGCGACGATTGCAACTCACTGCTAATGCCTTGACTAATAGGCTTTTTCGGTCATCCGAGGTCGTTTAGGGCCTCAAAACTGCGTTTTAAGTTTTGAAGTATTTTATTTATTTTCGTCCTTATTTTATTTGGGTTCCTTTTGGCCCATGGGCTTTATTTATGTGGTCGTTTTGACCTAGGGTTTCCAGAAACATATTTAAGGATTTTCTAAAGTTGTTTTGGGCACTTTTGACAATATTTCAATAAACTTGAGTTTCCTCAACTTTTCTGGTGGATTCCGGAATTTTATTTTCGCTAGGATTACGCTGGTAATTCCTTTGTTATTTCCGCTGCGTCAAAATTCGAAAGTAACTGTGGTTGGTGCAAGTGTCTCATGGTGCAGATTAAAAAAAGAAGAAGATTTAATTAACAAGTGAAAGAAATGTGATATGGGTCACTGGGTGTGCATAGTTCATAGATTAATTACTGTGTTCCTAATTGAAAATCTGACCATTTAGACAAACAGATCTAGATTTAAAATATAAATATTAGCAAAATTGAGGCGTTCTGAAAGCAGTAAATGAAATAGAAGTGCAATAAATGTAGATGTGAAAAGGTAGAGATAAGAAGACTAGGTACTGTATGTAAGAGCATCTCCAAAATACTATTTAAATGAAGAATTCTTCATTTTTTTGAAGAGAGAGAAGAGTATTTTGGGCTCCAAGAGATCCTTCAAAATGAATCTTTATTTGAGAATTTAGTTTCTCTCTCTTCAAATTAAGGACCCTCTCTTCTCTCTTCAAATATTAATAACATTTAATTCTGTTTATAATTTCTATACAATTTACATTCTCTTTCCTCTAATAATAAATTTTTTGAATTAAATAAATTAAACTTTAAAATTAATTGCATAAAAAATATACAAATTTTTAAAATTAGAAGAGCCTTTTGGAGAATAAAAAAATCAAGTGGCAAATATCACTCTTTAAATTACACATAGGTCATCAAATGTGATTTTTAAGAGTGATTTTACTAGAGTCTTTTGGAGATGCTCTAACAAACCAAATAAGAGGGTTTTTGGCAAGCAAAATATAGGAAAATGGGCCAGTATCCTTAAAAAAATCGAACTGACAGTGCGAGTAGTAAAAGATTCAACGAACTAAAATAAATGTGGACCAAAGCTTCAATAATTAATAATAACAAAATAGAGAATCCAAGGAAGATGTGATCTACACTCAATAATGAAAAACAACGAATATTCTAAATTCCAAGACCCCTTAACATGAGAGAGTTAGAATATTTATATAACCCCCAGCTTATATTAAACTCACATAAAACCCTTTACTTTGCATTTAAACTCTTCCAAAACCCCCATTTCAATGCCAAGACAGTTGTGTTTAACTTTAATATTTTCTAAATTCCAATTATACCCTTTTATAGATTTGTTTTAGTGCTTCTTTATACGAACAATGAGGGTATTCTCTTGTTTTGCCCCATTTTCTTTCTTAGGGTATAAAATTGTCTCGATCGCCCAAAATTTTAAATCTAAACCCTAAGATAAAACCCGTTAAACCAGCCCCGAGCAATCCAGAATGCCCACTAAGTGCATTAGTGTTTTGGGAAGGTTGGATAATTATTAGGTTGTGGGCTGTAATTAGGGGGTAAAAAAAAAAGTATTATAAGTTTTATAGGATTTTGGAAGAATTTCTAAATGGTGGGGGATTAGAAAAAGTTTGTTGATAATTTAGGGATTTAGGAAAAGTTACTCTAAATTAAAAAGATAAAAAAGTCCAAGCTGCAAAGGCACGTGCTATATCATGTTATATGTGTGAATCAGTAATATCATATAGCAATATTACAGTGGTCATGAAAGTTATTTTTTACAACATATTTCTACAAAACATTTGTGAAATAAAAAACAATTTATATCTAAATTGTGTAGATAAAAACAATTCATTGTCAAATAATCAAATGATCAAATAATTTTTTGGGTAAATACTCATTTTATTGTCCAGACTATTATACTTGTATCAGTTTGCTCCCCAGATTTTTAATTTGAAAAATTAAGGACTCTAACTTCTTCAATTTTGTTAATTGAGGACTTTTCTGTCAATTTACAAATTTTTTATCCAAATTTATGTTTTTATAGTACCACGTATCAATCACCTAGAGTCCTTTTTTATGGCAAAATGATCCCTTTCATTTAGACTTTATTATTTTTTACTCATACACCATTTTTCCTCCTTCATTTTCTGCTTAATTTGGATAAAAAATGTATAAACTAACGAAAAGTTATCAATTAGTAAAAAAAAAGTTAAAGTTTTTAATTTTTCAAATTAATAGTTTTGAGAATAAACTGATACAAATGTAATAGCCTAAAAAGTAAAATAAATATTTATCCTTTTTTTTATAAATATAATCTTTGAATAATAGCTTGGAAAAAAATTGACGATTCCTATTATTTCAAAAAGGAAAAAGAAAGAAAAGTAGTCCAAGACTGAAGAGCTGAAATGTAAATGAGTATAGCTGGCACAGTCGACATCGAGGTAGCTGCGCGGGCGTGATTACAGGGACAGCTCATTAACACAATTTGCTGAACAATATAGAATTGTACTTGTCCCAATGTCATTTATCTTAGTGGCTTGGTCAACCAAGCCGATCCAGGATCTTAATTAGTCTCCCTAATTATAATTAATTAACATAGCCAATTATCAATCTGCTAAAATTTAAAATTATACAATATTAAAGTATCCCATCGCAACTTGCACAAAAATATTAGCACAAGCTGCACAAAAATATTAGCACAACATTAAATTATATTTTGCTCTCTCTCTCTCTCTCCAACCTTGCTTAATCAATTAAACTATCAAGAAAGAACATGCATCGAACTTATATTACTTTATAAGTTATCCTCAATTGTTAAAAGCATGAATGATTTTCTAAACTATAAGAAAAACATGACTGAACCTATGAATTGCATCAAACACTCATTCATTAAATAAAAAAAGACTATATATTAAATATAATGAACCACATAAAAAAATAATAATAATAATCTTTGAAGTCCAAATTAGAATAAAAGTAACAATCTACATAAATAAATTATAAGATTCCCCCCTAGCCTTAGTTGGGGAGTATAGTTCTCCATAACAAAGAAAACAAAACCTAAGAATAAAAGAGAGTTGAGAGAGAATATAATAGAAGAGCCGGGTGTTTTATATAGAGTCTTTAATCAATCTTTCGGTGCACAAACGCCACCTCCAGAAATCCATCATTCAATGAGAAGGAGTGATCAACTAAGAGATACCAATTGGCTCCACGGTTTTCCTTTCAATTCATTTTCACGGCACAACCACTATAAGCCCAAGATGTTATGAATTTGGTTGCTGACATTACTTGAAGTTGGCAGTCCCAATAAGTCTTCATATATATTGAATAATCAAGGCAACAAGTACTTGTTTCTTCTTCTTTCTTTTCTTCACCCCTTCTTTCCCATTTTTGCTTTAATTGATTTAGAAATTGAATTCGTTATTAACTCCCCTACACATTAATTTATGGAATAAAATAAATAGAAATTTAGAATTAAATACCTAGTTTCAATACTTTTTAAAAAAATCAGTTTTGCTCATAATTTTTAGGTTTGACTACTAACTAATGAACTTGATTTTTAGAATAGGTCACAAATTTACGACTCATTTGTTTTAGGCTTTATTTATTTGACAAATTTACCATTCTACTGTCCTTTGGCCCACATATGATGGGTCTTAGATAAAATTTATAAAGTTTTGACAAAATTGTTCTTGGTACTTTTATATTGTCTTGGAAATTAATTAGTTAATATAGTCTCAACTTCAGTTTTAGTTCTGACTGTACAACACTTAACTTCAAATTTAGTTGTGACTGAATGACAGTCACAACTAAATTTTGATATAGTCACAGTTAGGTTGTGATTGAATTGAAATTTTTTTTTTAAGAGAAATTGTATTACAATATAGTATAAATAAAGGTCAAAATAATACTTTTACTCAAAATAATACTTAGTATAGTGGTGTGAGTTGTCTTTTTCAACTTACTAAGATGATCACAACTAAATTGTAAGACAGTCACAATTAATATGTGATTGGATTGATTTTTTTTAGTTTTAACACAATATAGTATAAATTAATGTAATAGTATGGATGTGATATATATATATATATATATTATTGTAGTGTCATGTGATGTAATATTTGTGAATTATAGTGCCATTTACTATATTATTATGATTGACTTTTCAACTAGTACCTAATCTAAAATGCTATTAAATTTTGGTATCTAAACTAAAAAATTATTGAAATTTGGCATTTAAAGTCAATTAACCTTAAAATAAAATGAGGAGTTTATTTCACAAAATGATAATTATATTAATAATTATTTCAATCTTTAAATATTTTAGGGCTAATTACAAAATTACCTTCTCAGATTTAGTGTCATTTTCAATTCCCCCATAACGTTTAAATTTGTTCAATATGATACATATAGTTTTCAATTTACCACAATGTGCAAATTGAAAAAAACAAAATTAAAAAAAAAACATGACTCAATTAGTCTCACCCTTAATCTTGCCTCACCCCTAGCCCACCCTCTGCAACCTCATCGGTGGTGAAAAGAGAGATGGGGGGAGAAAAGGGTTGCCGCCGAAAGAGGGGGAGCTAGTGGCAGTGGTAGGGAAAGGGATGCAATGGGGTTGGGTGGGGCAAGGCTGGGGGCGGAGCTAATTGAGTCCTTTTGTTTTTTATATTATTCTTTTATGTTTTCATTTTGCATATTGTTTTAAATTCAAAACTATATGTATCATATTGAAAAAATTAAAACCTTATGGGGAGAATTGAAAATGTCACTAAACTTGGGAAGGTAACCTTGTAATTAATTAGCCCAATATTTTATGGCAACAGAAAAGTATGACTATTAAACTACATAAATCAGACTAAAGTGCACAAAATATATGATTCTTGGCTATGGCTCCTACCACACCATCCAGCCGATCTCTTACCAGCAGCTTCTTGGCTTTGACAAACAGTGAGTATGACATGGAGGAGGCTATCAAAGAGTCTGAAGTTGTGTACCCAATGGTGGTGAAAGGGCTGTTGGCAGTAGATAAAGCAGAAGTTGAAATTCCCCACGAGGTGCAGAAAATATTATTAGGATTTCGAGAGATAATTGCAGACGAGTTACGTAATGAACTGCCACCGATGAGAAACATACAACACCATATTGACCTAGTCCCAAGGGCGCAGTTACCAAACCTCCCACATTATTGGATGAGCCCGAAGGAGAACGAAATTCTAAGGGAGTAGATCGAAGACTTATTGAAAAGAGGTTTTATTCGTGAGAGCATGAGCCCTTGTGCAGTACCGGTCCTTTTAGTTCCAAAGAAAGGCAACGCTTGGCGTATGTGTGTTGACAGCCGGGCGATTAACAAGATAACCATCAAGTATCGGTTCCCTATACCTCGATTAGAGGATATGCTTGATGAGTTGACAGGTTCGAAGTTGTTCTCAAAAATAGACCTTCGGAGTGGCTATCATCAGATTCGAATCAAGCCGGGCGACGAATGGAAAACAGCTTTTAAAAGTAAGGAAGGGCTATTTGAGTGGCTCGTTATGCCTTTTGGACTGTCCAATGCACCTAGCACCTTTATGCGGCTTATGAATCAGGTCCTTCGTCCCTTTATTGGCACTTTTGTGTGGTTTATTTTGATGATATACTGATTTATAGCAGGACCAAGGAGGAACATTTAATACACTTGAGGCAGGTTTTAGGTGTCTTGAAGGACAACAAGCTTTTTGTCAATCTGAAGAAGTGCACATTTTGTACCAACAAATTAATATTTCTGGGTTTTTTGGTGGGTGAAGACGGCATTCAAGTTGATGAGGAAAAAGTGCGAGCAATCAGGGATTGGCCAGCCCCACAGACAGTTAGTGAAGTGAGGAGTTTTCATGGTTTAGCCACTTTTTATCGCCGATTTGTTCGGAATTTCAGTACCATCACAGCACCGATTACTGAGTGTTTGAAGCAAGGCAAGTTTCAGTGGGGTGACGCGCAAGAGCAGAGCTTCGCGCTGATTAAAGAGAAACTTTGTACGGCACCGGTGTTAACCCTTCCGAACTTTGAGAAAATATTCGAGGTCAAATGTGATGCTAGTGGAGTGGGAGTGGGTGCCGTTCTTTCCCAAGAGAAGAAACCAGTGGCATTTTTCAGTGAAAAACTGAGCGAAGCCCGCCAAAAATGGAGCACCTATGATCAAGAGTTCTATGCAGTGGTTAGGGCTTTGAAACAATGGGAGCACTATCTAATTCAGAGGGAGTTTGTTCTCTACACAGACCACCAGGCTTGGAAGTTTATTAATAGTCAGAAGCATGTTAATAAGATGCATGTCCGGTGGGTAACTTTCCTTCAGAAGTTTCCGTTCATGATCAAGCATAAATCGGGCAACCTCAATCGAGTAGCAGATGCTTTGAGTAGGAGGGCTACCTTAGTAATCACACTAGCCCAAGAGATCGTGGGTTTTGAATTTTTAAAGGAGTTGTATGAGACAGATGAGGATTTCAAGGAGATCTGGGGCAAGTGTGTAGACAAGCAGCCGATTGCAGATTTCTTTGTCAAAGAGGGGTACCTATTTAAAGGCAATCAGTTGTGCATTCCTAGCACATCCTTGAGAGAGAAGCTGATCTGAGACTTACATGGAGGGGGCCTAAGCGGACACTTGGGCCGAGACAAAACAATATCCAGTTTGGAGGAGCGTTATTACTGGCCACAGCTTAAGAAGGATGTGGGAAACATCGTGCAGAAGTGCTATGTGTGCCAGGTATCTAAGGGTCAATCCCAAAACACTGGTCTTTACATGCCTCTACCTGTTCCTGTTGATATTTGGCAGTACCTTTCTATGGATTGTGTGCTGGGATTACCCTGAACACAGAGGGGAGTGGATTCTGTTTTTGTTGTGGTTCATAGGTTCTCCAAGATGTCCCATTTCATAGCTTGCAGGAAGACTTCAGATGCTTCCAACATTGCCAAACTGTTTTTCAGGGAGGTAGTGCGTCTGCACAAAGTGCCCAAAACCATCACCTCAGATCGGGACACAAAATTCCTCAGCCATTTTTGGATCACTCTGTGGTGAATGTTAGGAACAGTGTTGAATCGAAGTACCACAGCGCACCCACAGACTGATGGGCAAAATGAAGTCACAAACAGAACCCTGGGAAATATGATACGAAGTGTGTGTGGTGACAAACCAAAATAGTGGGATTATGCCTTGCCCCAGGTGGAGTTTGCATACAACAGCGCCGTGCATAATGCAACAGGAAAGTCCCCATTCTCCATAGTTTACGCTTCTCCTCCTAACCATGTAGTTGATTTAGTGAAGCTTCCCAAGGAGCCAGGTGTGAGTGTAGCTGCTGAACAGATGGCTGAAGATGTCTTAGCAGTGAAAGAACAAGTTCGAGCAAAGCTAGAGATAACCAATGCAAAGAACCAAGCTGCAGCAGACAAGAATCACCGAAAGAAAGTGTTCAACGAGGGAGATTACGTGATGGTGTTTTTGTGACGAGACAGGTTTCCCGTTGGCACATACAACAAGTTGAAACCGAGGAAGTACGGGCAATACAGGGTGCTCAAGCGAATCAATGACAATGCCTATGTTATCAAACTACCCGAATCAATGGGTATCTCTAACACCTTCAATGTTGCAGACCTTCATAAGTTCCGAGATGATGTGGCCATTTATCCTGAAGATAACTCAGGGTTGAGTTCTTCCGAAGTGGAGGAGACTGATGTAGAGCAGCTAGCCATGAGGTTCGAAGAGCAGTTGGCGCACCGAAACTCACGAAAAGGCAAAAACTAAATTTTACTGTTCATTTGAAGGGGTTTTTGAGTCCGAATATGGTCGATTTATATATCAAATCGAAGGGAATCGCGCGACGATTGCAACTCACTACTAATGCTATGACTAATAGGCTTTTTCGGCCATCCGAGGTCGTTTAGGGCCTCAAAACTGCGTTTTAAGTTTTGAAGTATTTTATTTATTTTCGTCCTTATTTTATTTGGGTTCCTTTTGGCCCATGGGCTTTATTTATATGGTCTTTTTAACCTAGGGTTTCTAGAAACATATTTAAGGATTTTCTAAAGTTGTTTTGGTACTTTTGACAATATTTCAATAAACTTGAGTTTTCTCATCTTTTCTGGTGGATTCCGGAATTTTATCTTTGCTAGGATTACGCTGGTAATTCCTTTGTTATTTCTGCTGCGTCAGGTTTGATGCATTCCACATTGCTACTAAACAAGGGGATTTGGGTATATTATTTATTAGAGAGCTCTATGTTTGTTTCTTTGTGTTACTTTGTTTTTGGAGGTTAATAAATGCTTGTTTTTCTTCTCTCTCTTGCAGAGGTATTGCAACTCCTTATGGAGGCTCATTTTTCTGATTTCTCAAGACACAGAGTAGAGATAGGGAGGATGGAGAAGAAGAAGAAATAAGGGAAAGAGACATATTTGCCCTACAAAACCCATGTGCACAACACATGATGTAAATTGATGGGAGTTTGTCCAAAATAAACAGAACGGACTAACTTGGGCCACATTAATTAATAAGTGGAATAACTTGGTATAAAATAAAGTTTGTGGACCAATGAATGCATTTTCGCTTAAAAAAACTTATACTGTTTACAAGAGAGATTTCCATTTTAGTTAGCATGAGAAAAAGTCATAAGAAAAAGTTTATCAACCGGATATCCATGTATAATGAGAATTCAAGCCAAAAAAAAGAAAAAGGAGAAGAAGAAAGATCCATGGCATTCTATTTTTTACACAAGTTTTTAATAGATCTCACTCTATATAGGACTTCAACAATCTGAACTATCTATTTTTTGGTTTTTAATCAGAAACCATTACCATATAAGATTAAATGATCAGCATTTCAAATTTTTATTTTGTTGATCATTCAATCTTTGTTAAATGATTTTTGAAAATCATTTACCATATAAGATTAAACGGTCAACATTTCAAATGTTTATTTTGTTAACCATTTAATCTTTGTAGGTAAATGATTTCAATATACCTAAATTTTTTAAAGGATAATCTTTTAGTAAAGACTTAAATAATAGGTTATTCGGAGCGTTGAAATTATATGTGGAATAGGCCTTATTGAAAACTTGTGTCAAAAATAGAATGCCAGAATCTGCTAAAAAAAAAAGGGTTAATTACAATTATATACCTCAATTATACACCACTCTTCAAGTTGATACCTCAAGTTTAAAAAGTTGTATTACAGTACCTCAACTACGAAATATAACCAATTCAGTACCTCCATTAGTTTTGCCGTTAATTGCTAATATAAAATATGAGTATATTACAATTATTTACTTCAACTTTATATGATCTTTCAAGTCAGTACCTCAACTTTCCTTTTATTTTCAGTTTTTTTTTAATTTTCCTATGTTTACAAATTTTGAAAATTATTTAAAAATAGCTCTGGGCTCAAAAAAATACACAAAAAATTTCTACAAACTCATCGTGACTAGTACTAATATAATATAGGGTCAAATTACCAATTTTTTCTCTGTGAGTTTCCAGAAAATTGGGAAGTCTAAATTTATTTCTAAAAAATTAAAACAACTTTCCCTCTATAATATACATTCTAGAATTTCCATAAAGTTTTGGAAGAATTCTGAAAATATTTTGGAAATTACCAAAACTTGTTTTAGAAAATTCTTGAGACTTTACAAAAATTTTAGAGTGTTTTTTAAATTTGTTTTATAGAGGGATATTTATTTTCTTCTAAGATCGAGATTTTTTTTCATAGTAAGTGTTCATAGTAAAGATACTGTTAGTTTTTAGAAGACCAACAATGCAAACCTTGTATTTTTTTGAGTTCGGCAAAGAGTCTAGAGTATTTTAAGTTAATAGAAATAAATTTGAACTTCTCAAATTTTCTGAAAATACTCAAAGGTAAAATTGGTAATATAACCATATACCAAATTAGTACTAGTTAAGATGAGTTAATAGAATTTTTTGCAAATTTTTCTGAGTCTAGAGCTATTTTGAATTAATTTTCAATATTTGTAAAAATAGGAAAATGGACAAAATTTGAAAATAAAAAAAAGTTGAGGTACTGACTTGAAAAACTATTTAAAGTTAAGGTACTTAATTATAATTTATTTATATTTATATTACTAATTAACCATTTTTTTATTGCAAGACTAATGGAGGTACTTAATTGGGGATATTTCGTAGTTGAGATACTCGAATGAAACTTTTTAAACTTGAGGTACCAAGTTGAGTAATTGTGTATATTTAAGGTATATAATTGTAATTAACCCAAAAAAGTTATAATATATGTGACATAATACCTTAATTTACTTTATATTTTACCATGGTCGTAAAAGACTTCTTAATTATTTTATCCATGGGCAAAACTTAGAATTGCATTCTCATTTAACTACCAAATGGTATCTTCTGTTCTTTAGTATTGATTCTTTTAATAACAAATGAATTAGTGAAGCCATCATGGTTACTTAATTTAAGCTACTATTTTTTATACTTCTAGAAACCAATAAGGCTTATATAATTTCTTCAACCGTACTCGTTTCTTGTTTTATTCTTTTGAATACATAGATTGTACTTTCTCAACAAAAAAAAAATTACATTGACTGTACAGCTAATTGTAGCAAAATATAGAGAGCTCTTTTGTACTAAACAAAAAAAGCAGAAAAAGAGAGGAAAAAGAGAGGCAGGAAGAGGTGTGTCAGAAAGATCCACCGGTTAATGTGAGAGACCCCTTTTTTTCCGTATTTTTCTTTCCGCATGAGAGAAAAATCTGCAAAATATATATATATATATATGTAATGTATGTATTCTGTTATAATGTTATTAGATTGTTAATATTAATGCAAGAAAAAGTAGCAATTTCAAAATATTGCATATTCTTAATTACAGTTAAACGGCTTGAGGTTCCAACTTTTTGAGCTAGGATGAGCATTCATCTACAATATGAACAAATGATATATAGGGGACGGTTAAAGTCAGCTTAAATTAGCCTTTATTATTTAAAATTTATGACCTATATATTTTAGTGCATGTCTCTTGCATTACTCTTTGTCAGACCTATATATTTTAGTGCATGTCTCTTGCATTACTCTTTGTCAATGTATAATAACTAATAAGTGATTGTTTTACCCATATGGGCCATATCACATGATTAAACTATTTATTTTATCCCTGGCTAAAAAATTAAAATTAAAAATTAAAAAATTAAAACTTCTTATTTTATCATCCCTTAACCTTGCATTCTCATTTAACTACCAAATGGTATATTCTGTTATTTATATATTCGTAGGTACAAAATTGTAAATTATTTGTCCCTGCTTCTATATTAAGTTGTTGGACCAACATCTTATACCTATTTAGACAAATGGGTAGAGAACCCCTTTTCCATGTGGTTTCCTACTTAACTAACAACTTATACAATATTATTATTGATTTTTTTAAGATGTAATTTTAGTGAAGTCAAGGTCATCTCTATTTCTTATTCTTCTAGAAACCAAGCCAGAGGCACAATATAATATAAATAAAATCAAAGTGCATGTAGTTCTAAGTCTTAATTAAAGGCTTATTATTAGCTGGTTTTGCTCTCTGAAAATATTTCAAATTCCCAATATGCCCCCTTATGTTTTAATTGTCTCATTTTACCCTTTGATAGTATAACCATGTTCTAATGTGCCCCTTCAGTTCAATTCAGTCATAACTTCCATTAATTTGGCATGGGTATTTTCATCATTTCATTCATTTGGACAAAAATTAAGGAAAACTCTTTAATTTCATTAAAAAAATTTAAAACTTAAAAATTTAAATGAAAAAAAAAATCCACACAAAAAAATAAAAAAATAAAACAAAATAAAAAAGAAAAAAAGTTCTCAAATTAAAAAAAAGTGATTTAATTATAAGGTATTGACAATTGAAAAAATTAACCAAAAGCACTTAATGAACTAAAAGTAACATGCAGACATCCAAAACAAAACATGCGATGGTTTAGTTCTGTTTGTTTTGGGCATTAAGCCCCGTTTGTAACCAAAAAAAAAAAATTGGTTTTTATTTGTTTCCTTACTTTATTCTTTCAATTTAGGATATGACTTTCATTTTGACTCATATTAGGACTTAAACTTTAGTTTTAACTCAAATAAGGATAGACTGTCAAATCTGTTACAATTTTTAAGGATAAAAGTTTCATTTTATTCAACAGTAGCAATTTGCCCAATTTATAAAAAAAAAACCCCCCCACAGACACTCAATA